>BHFT01047274.1:7500-14273 GCA_004320025.1 Laticauda laticaudata | reverse complement strand
CCATCCGCTAGGCTTCCATGGAGCATCCGCTTTATATCCTGGCTACGTCCTCCCCTCATCCCTTCCTTTCCATTGTTGTCCGCTCTGCTTATGCAAATTTGGGGCACTTTTGAGAGCGGAAAACAACGGATGAAAAATTTTCTCGTCCGCTGTGTCCTTTTTACATACGTTTTGCATCCGTCGGCCTATGTGACAGGCCCTTAACCAAACAGACAGACAGAGAAAAGGCAGAAAGGACCAATTCTCCCTTACAAGAGGGCTACTACTTTGGTAGACACAGATATCCACCAGAGACCTGTAGTTAAACCAAAGCAAAAGCTAATACCAGCCAGAAACTGAGCTAAGTTGGATCCAATACATTATAGAGATGTTAAAGCCATGGCAAGAGGAAAGGCTTTAATTAATTAAGAGAAATAAGAAAAACTTCGGAGAGGGACATAGTGTAGGAAGTTAGCACCCATCCCTTTCCTAGAAAAATGAAATATCATAGGAAATATTAAAAAGGCAGAATAATTCCCCTAAAAGGGAAGTAGAAACTCAGAGAGGCAGAAGCTCACCCTGCACCTTTGTGAATGGGCAGGCCATTAAGACCTGGACCAGAGTATTCTACATAACAAAGCCCATCTTACCACCTGGCCTGGGAAGATTGCATCAGCCAGCAGGTGAAGCCATGTGGTCCAGACAAAGTTAGTGAAGACCCCCGCCTCTGGGAGTCTGACAGCCAATGGGATACATTTCTTATATAGGAACAGGAAACACTAAGGTGCGGCCCAACAGAACATATATAACTAAGGGTCTCTCAGCATCTCAGTTCTTTCCCCTTCCCTTCTTTTCCTTCAACCAACATCTTGAAGCATGTGATCGTCCTTTTCACTTTGGCACTCCAAGCCATGTGGTCCTGTCCACCATTAAACCATCCTTCCAAAAAGCCTCCATGTTTCCAGTGTCTTTTTCCCCACTTGGAACTGAACCCAGAAGGATATTTCTTCCAACAACAGAAAGGAAAAGATAGGCTAGAATGGGAAAGCAGTGAAAGAGAGACAAGAAGAGAGGAGTTTATGGTGCTGATAGAACTACTTAAAGGCATATAGTCACCAGAAGGACATATTCAGCTTTATAAAGTTTTCAAAACATGTAGACGGGGCCACAAAGGTTAAAAAAATAAAAAATCCCAGATTGACAGAGGAAGAAGACACAAAACCCTATTTTATCCTGATTCACAGAATATCTCCTACTTTTTAAATGCCTAAGAGTGAACAAGTGGACAGATGTGTAACAGGAAAGGCTTTTCTTGCCAAGATATCTCAGAAGTGGGTTGTCATTGCTTCTTTTCTATGGCTGAGAAAAAGTGACTGGCCCAGGGCCACACAACCAGCTTTTGTGCCTAACGCATTACTAAAAGTTTCCCAGTTTCTATCCTGAAGCCTTAACCACACCAAACTACTGCCTCAAGTTCCATTACACCCAGTCTATTAACATTATATGCCTTTTATTTTCCTTGTCTAAAACTAAGGAACTTGAAGGTGGCATTTCATCAGCTTTCCACCCAATTCTCTCCTCTACAAATCCATAAAAGGACAATTTTTAAAAATAATTTGGCAAGTTTCTTAATAAGGTGCCGCCCTACAAACTTTTGTTATTTTCATAGAAATGTTCACCAATAAATTAGGATTTAATAACATTTTGACAACTGCAAACCTGTCAAGATTCCTGACATTGAGTCCACTATGACTACTATTTAAAATCAGTTACAGATGTTTGTGAGAAGGGCCACACTTCCAAGCTTGCTTTAATTTGATCTGAACCCAACTGGGCACTCTCAGGGGGAAATTAAATTTGGCTTGTTCATCTATTTACTGAATCAGGGCCCAGGCCTAATTTTAAAACTGATATAAATCCCTGCCATCCATATGAGTTTGTGTTGCAGTAGAATTATTTGACTATCCACCTACCACCCAACTGTATTAATAACAAAAAAGAGTGAAAATGTACTTTTTGTTTTTGTTTTCTAAGTTTTTTAATAAAAACTCATAAGCAATTGGATGGGTGGCTCCAGCTAAAAGTTGGCAAATAATATGTTGGAACTATTTATACAGAAACTTCTTTTATCGAGCTATAAGCAATACAGGGATTTATGTAGTCCTTCGTTTACGGCCACAAAGCCAAAATATATGTTGCTAAGTGAGACATTTGTGAAGTGAGTTTTGCCCCATTTTTACAACCTTTCTTGCCACCGTTGTTCAGTGAATCATTGAAGCACTTAGGTTAGTAAAATGATTATTAAGTGAATCTGGCTTCCATTTTGATTTTGCTTGTCAGAAGGTCACAAAAACTTATCGCATGGTAGGATATTGCAGGATATTGCAACCATCATAAATAGGAACAAATTCCCAAGTATCTGAATTTTAATAATGTGGGCATGGGGCAGAGGTGGTATTCAGCAGGTTCTGACCAGTTCTGGAGAACCGGTAGCAGAAATTTTGAATAGTTCGGAGAACCGGTGGTAACCTTCCCCCAGGGGTAGGAATGGAGATTTTACAGTATCCTTTCCCTGCAATGCCCACCAAGCCACATCCACCAAGCCATGCCACGCCTACCAAGCCATGCCCAAAGAACCGGTAGTAAAAAAATTTGAATCCCACCATTTGCATGAGGATGCTACAACAGTTATTAAATGTGAAAAACAGTCTGTTTGCTGTTGCAATTTTGAATGGTCACTAAATGAACTGTTGTAAATTGAGACCTGTATTTATTTTAACTGTTCATTTTGCTGCTCCCCCCCCCCCCCCCACACACACACAAGTCTTTCTTTTTATTTTACAATTTTTATGGAAGGGGGCTCTGGGTTTCATCATCTTGTACAGTATTCAAAATGTGGTTGCTGACTAAAGAAAAAGTCTCTTACACCCACTGGGAGATATTGCTAAGTTAGCACGCTGAAAATTGCAGGGTTAGAAAGTTGCAGTAGCCTTTTCCCCACGCATTGATTAATATCCATGCTGGGGAAAAACATAATTTGCAAAGTGGCCCTTACTGAGGCAGTGTGTTATTATGGAGTCATTGTATCAGCTCCGTACTGCAGTGGCAAAAGATAATGGGGCACAACGAAATACACCTGGAGAAAAGTCATTTAAAGGATGGCATTCACATCAATACTCCTGGCTTGAGAAGGGAAACGGTGCCACTACAGGATTTTCAAAAAGGAATATCAACCCATGTAATCCAAACTGCAATATAAAAATCACCATTGAACAAGTTTTCATTCTGCACAAATATCACCCAGACACTGAAGTGCAGATGATTTTCAAGCAATTTCCTTCTCTGCCTTCGCGAGATGAAATGTAACCAAATTTATCCATTTCCATCTTGTTTGGAATAATAGATGGCAAAATAATAATAATAATAATAAAAGAAACTTGTTGGTGGATTTAACCATAACTAAAAGTGGAAATAGCCAAAGCAGGGGAAGATTTAAAGCATATAGATGAAGTTAAAATATAATTTGGGGAAGGATCCATTTGCACCTTCTCAACTAAGTCTCTCCTTTTCAGGAGAATAATATATAAAGAGTATTAGAAGGCCATTCCATTCAATATAAGGTAGCTTTTTAATAATAATATATAAACAAACTTTGGAGAATATTTTACAGAATTAGATAGTCCTTATCAGGGGTGGGATTCAAATTTTTTAACATCACTCACATTGAAGCACGCATTTCCTCGCCTGACCTCTCATGACTGTGGGGATGCTGCAACAGTCGTTAGTGTGAAAAATGGTCATAAAGTCACTTTTTTCAGTGCCATTGTAACTTTGAGCGGTCACTCCACAAAAGCAAAGTACCAACAAAGGAGGGGAAAAAAACTGCAGAGAAGTTCCTGAGACAGGAATTCTCATCCTGCCAAGAATGTAATAAGAGTTAAGGGAGAGGCAGTTTCTGTAAGCAACACCAGAATGTTTCTTTCCTGCCTTCCTTACAGGATTAGGCCAGTAATTTCTTCTAACAACCGGTTCTCTGAACTGCTTAGAATAGGTGCAAACTGGTAGAATCCCACCCCTGGTCCTTATATTACAACTGTAATTGAGCTTGGCAATTTTATGACATTTTTCATGGCAGTCATTAAATGAATTCCGTGGTAGTTAAGCAAACTCCATTGATCTCTATGCAGCAGTTTTTGCTAGAAACCAGAAATGTTACTGTCCAGCAAAACCATCATAAATCACAGACGCAGGGCACTGCAAATGTGCATAAATGCCAAGCACCCAAAATGTCATTTGACTGGGGGGGATTCAGAACTTCAAAAATGGGTCATAAGTAGCTTTTGAAGAGTCTGTTGTAACTTGAACACTAAGCAACTGTAAACTGAGGATTACCTGTATAAATCCACAATACTGCATAACAAAATAAGAGTCCTACAAATATGGATCGGAGATCAGCTTAATCATACTTTCTGTTAGCTTGTGATAGTTTAGAAATTGATCATCAGTTTTCCTGTTCCTGGCATCCAGTATCAGGTGCTCAAGATATACTGCCTTTAAACATGGAGGCTCAATTCAAGAATAGACTTACCTACTATGACTGATTTAGCAAATAACTTGACTTCTCCTTTTTTCTGCAGTGAAGAGCTGTCACGTAGAAAAACAATCTTCCCCTTTTTGTAAATTGTAATGTGAAGAAAGAATAGGCAACAATCCTTTTCACATCCGTCATTCCCAAACCTGTCAAATGAGAAGGTCTTTTCAATTACCACCAGAAGAGAAAAAATGATGAAATAAATGTTGATGTTAGCTGCTAATCTGGACCAAGTATTGCCGTTTCCTACTTTTGCACAAATGCATGCATGCTAACTTTTTTTTTCTTCTTTCCCTTTTTAACCAGTTATTAAAATGCTTCTCAGCCATTCAAATATTTCCATCTTAACAGTCATGGAACAGTGCTTTCTGGTTTTAAATCTGAGATCCTTTTGCTTTGGTATAAAGTAAATCAAATGCGTTGCAGTGCTAGGTGATAGATATATCATACAAACTTCCTATGCAATATGTAGCTGGCAATTTGTTTTTCACTACAGTAGTTTCTCTCCCAGTCTTAACTCAGATGGAACACGCAAAGATTGCTTGGTGAGAAATGCAAAGTGATGTAAAAAAGAGAGAAAGAGAGAGAGAGAGGGAGATACCCCTTCTCTTCAGAGAGATGAAAGGCTGATCCATATCGATGTAAATTCACACCATGATATATTTATTACTGGGTCTTCTCCCAAGGCAATTCGATGCCATGTATACTATATTAAGCAAGCTCAGCCTTCCCCAGAACTGAATTCTTCTAGATAAATATGAGCTGGACAATTAACACCCTTAGTTGTGGTTAATTGGATTTATGTCCCATCTTTCTGGCCTTATGGCATTCAACATGGGTTTCTATAAGCCCTTTATACTTGCTTTTGGGGAATTATCTGCAGACTGAGCAATGGAAGGGTGAGGTTGTGTCTCCAACTTCCCTGGTTCTGAGAGAGAGATGGAGGGAGGGAGAGAGAGAGAGAGGGAGAGAGAAGGGGAGAGAGGAAAGGAGAGAGAGAGAGAGAGAGAGAGAGAGATTCATTTGTTCACTGCAACATGAGATTCCCTAAAGCTGAAGACACTTAGAAACTCCCTTCAAGTTGACACCATGAAGGTGGAGCCAGAGCTAACATCACAGTCCCATTCATGTCTTCACACTTTTTCTAAAGCCATGAGGAAAACCAGAACGAGCTAGTGTGTTAATTTTGTGCAGATCTTGCTTCCTTACAATGCAGGCTTCAGTTTTAAACCAAAAGAATGGCTTGGGACAAGGTTACCTGAGGGATCATCTTTTTCCAAGAGTTTCTATACACCCAACACAATCCAACAGATTGGGCATGCTGAAGTTCCTGTCAACTAAAGAGTGACAATTGGCAGGAACTAGAAGATGAACTTTCTTTGCTGTAGCTCCTGCCTTGTGGAATATCTTCCCTCCCTGCCCCCCCCCNCCCCCCCCCCCCCCCAGATTAGAACAGTCCCAACCCTGTTGGCCTTTTGCAAAAATTAGGTATCCAAGGCTTTGAATGTGCTAATGGCCCCATTTCTTGGCTTTATTATTAGTTGATTAATCACCAAGGCTGCTGTTTGTTTATTTTGTGGCTGTTTTTAATGTGTGTGTATGTGTGTGTTTTATAATTTTAGAACTGTAAGCCACCTATAGTCACTTGGTTGAATTGAACGGCTACTGAAATTGAATAAATATATAAATATGTATGATGAAAGGAAGGAAGAGTAGTGGAACATTTCTGCCATTCCTCCAATCAGAAAAAGATCTGAAATTCATAATGATGAATATAGATCTCTTTGGTATGGATCCTCCTTTCCTGTACATACCCTGAACAAATAGAAGATAGCTGATTAGCAGGCACATCTGCAATATATAGCAATATTCCTCCACATTTCTGCAATAGACAGCTGCAGGTAGAATTCAAAACCTTCATATTTAGGCATACCTTCACACCATTCGAGAAACATGGAAAAAATGAGATTTTACTTATTTCTTATCAGAGTTACATCCCACCTTTATTTTTACAACTTAGAACAGAGTACATAATGTTCCTGCCTCCTATTTCCCCCACCAGAACAGCAACTGAGATAGGATAAGTTGAGACAGAATGCCTGGCCCAAAGTCATCCAGCTGGATTTCGTGCCTAAGGGAGGACTAGAATTCATGGTTCCTGGTTTCTAGCCAGCATTTTAATCACCAGCTTGACCTGACTCAC
>BHFT01047274.1:0-2500 GCA_004320025.1 Laticauda laticaudata | reverse complement strand
GCTAGTGCAACTGATGCAAGATGTTAAATAGCCAAATTTCCAGTCTTTACCAATATCCTGGCAGCTCCATTTTGCATCATATGAAGTTGCCAAATTCTTCCAAGGCATATCCACATAAGGCTCCCACACCCACTGTCTATTTAATCCAGGCAAACATTGCTATGTCTTAAACCACCAAAATAACTCCAGTAAACCCATAATGCTGTTCAAGCTTCCCTAATTTGAGGATTGTAAACTTGTCAATGGTTCTGTTGCCAAATTATTTATTCAAGGAAATTGGTATGGCCACCACTCACTCTCAGTTATTCTGGGCAGCTTATAAAAATAAAACCCAATATACAAACAGTGGTAAACCACCACCAGCCTTCCGGCTACAATAATCAATCAAACAAGTCATTTGATGGGCTCCATCCCATTCTGGCTCATTGGTAAAACCAGGTCTTCAGTGTCAAAGTGGGGTAAATCTAATCTCCGCAGGATAATGTTCCAAAGGATGGGAGCCATCACAGAAGAGAGTCTTCTTCTGGGTCCTGCCAGATGTAGCTTCTTAAAACTGAGCATCCACAATACTCCCTGATTCCCTGCTCTGGTGAGTCAGATCGATGTAATCTGGAAAAGACACAATGTAAATATATGTAGCTTTAAAAAGGTAAAGTTTTTTTTCTGTCCAGTTGTGTCCGACTCTAGAAATGATTGCTCGTAATTGCACTTAACCCCTAAATGTTTCCTACTGGTTCTCCCTCTACCCATTGTTCTTGCTTGATGCATTTAATCTTGCAAGAAGCTCTCATAATGATGTTTTTTCCTGACCACACTTAGAGTCTTCACCTAGTATAGTCATGGTACGTCTTCAAACTGGCTTGGTCACCCAGTTCTAAGCAGTGGTGGGATTCATCCAGTTTGCACCACATCTGGAGAACTGGGTGTTAACTTTCTAAGCAGTTTGGGAAACTGGTTGTTGGAAGAAATCATTAGGGTAGAGAACCGGTTGTTAAATTATTTGAATCCCACCACTGGTTCTAAGTCCACTTAATGCCATATGTTGAAATCTGCAACATGCCTGTAAAGTAGGAAAAATATCTCACATGGGAGAGGAAGCCTCTTCTAAGATGGTGTCTACTATGATTTATGTCATGTAGAAACAAAAGTCTTCTTCTGTGCTCAGGATTATTTTTACCCACTTGTAATTGTACCCCCATTTGGTTAAATTACTGGTATTATCCGTTTTTTTCTTCCCTCTTTTGCTAGGAGCACAGCTAACAACCAGTTTGGCAGGATAAATTTAGCATAGTTGCCAAGTAAAGGGATCCATCTTAGCTGCTTTGGCCTGACCCACTCTATGCACCACCCCAGCTATGCATATCCATAAGATCAGAACATTAATATATGTAAATAAAGTTATCTATATTCCACTGTGCTAAGAGATTTTGTAGAGATGGCAGTGATGATGAAGCCTCTGGCGGTGATCAGATAAGATGATTTGATGTTTGGAATACTCATGAAATTCCAGTGAATGGGAAAATGCATTTGGCAAACCTAAAATGCTCGTGAACAGTCTTCTTTGATGAATATGAGATATCATATTTTTTCCTATGGTATCTAACTATCTCTTATATGGCTATCAGGATAGCCAGATGTAAGTGCGACATGTTGAAAACTTGACTCAGTACAGTCTGTGGCATTAAAAAGTAGGAAACCTAGAAGCAGAATCACTAAAGAGAAAAGTGTGTAGTGCCCTTTGAAATGGGGAAAAAAGAATTTAGAAAAGATAGGCAAAGGAGAGGGAGGCCTATGTAATACCAAAGACACACACACACAGGTTTGTAGATAATTTTCTCTGGAAGAGTTTTGAGAAACTGGGAAAGTGCAAAGTTGGTCATGCTTGGAAAATTCTAGTTATTCAATTAGAATTGAGAAACAAGGGTTGGGAAATCTTTGGACTCTAAGTGTATCTACTAAAACATTGAGTCTTAAGTGGGATAGTTTCTGAACTGTCTACCTTTACAAGTAAAGCCCATGTCACACAGCACCAACGGATGGAAAGAGGATGTAAAATGGAGAGAAACACTTGCCATCCGTTGGTTTTAACACGATTTAGCATCGTTCTGTTACTCACTACATAGGTTTTTCATACTCTCTATCGTTATAATGCTGAGCAGTAAGTTGTGTTGCTTCTCTTGTGTTTTGGAACCCACTGACTTGGATATACTTAAA
Organism: Laticauda laticaudata; assembly: GCA_004320025.1. Lineage (NCBI taxonomy): Eukaryota > Metazoa > Chordata > Lepidosauria > Squamata > Elapidae > Laticauda > Laticauda laticaudata. The sequence continues at coordinate 286 of BHFT01047274.1, read as the reverse complement.
AAAATAAAAATGGGATATCCAACATGGGGGAAGCAATGTAATTGAAGGTTACTGAAATGCAAGGAGTTCATCAAATATTTCATTTTAAAAAGCAATCTTTGGCTGAAAAGGGGCTGCAAAATAAAGTAGTTTGGCCCTTGCGGAGTTCAGACTTCGCAGGAATTAGCCAAAATCTGAGCTGCAGAAACCAGACCTCTTACCAGAGGCTAAAGCCCCTGTCACACAGCACCAATGGATGGAAAGAGGATGTAAAACGGAGAGAAACACTTGCCATCCATTAGTTAAC
>BHFT01047273.1:0-10908 GCA_004320025.1 Laticauda laticaudata | reverse complement strand
TTTTGAGAGCGGATAACAATGGATGGAACATTTTCTAGTCCGCTGTGTCCTTTTTACATACGTTTTGCATCCGTCGGCCAATATGACAGGGCCTTAAACAGTTGTTGGGGAAACTGTAAAGGAGTACATATTTAATACACTTTCCTTTATCTAAGGACAAATAGCATGAAGGTAAGATCAACTCAACGTGAAGCTGTTTCTTAAAATATCAATGCCTTGAAGTTGAACTTTTTTTAACCATCCATTCTTATCTTATTTCCACAGAAAAGATCCAACAGGAAAGACATATATGTGTTTAAAGATAATTGAGGTTAATACATAAGAGCCATGATGGCACAATGGTTACAATGCAGTATTTCAGGCTAACTCTGCTCACTGCTAGGAGTTCGAGCCTGACCGGCTCAAAGTTGACACAGTCTTCCATCTTTCAGAGGTCAGGAAAATGAGGACCCAGATTGTTGGGGACAATATGCTGACTCTGTAAACTGCTTAGAGAGAGCTGTAAAGCACTATGAAGCGATATATGTTTAAGTGCTATTGCTATAGGGCTTTGATTCCCGTGCACTGATGTTATTAGGACCTCAAGACAAGTCCAGAATAATCCAATTTTTGAATAGATGTCGTTTGCCATTATTGCTCCATATCTATCATCCAAACCTTTCCACTTCTATGTAAAATATAGTAATAGCTTCTGAAAATACATCCAATTAGAAATACTTTATCTTTTATGAGCAAGGTAATTATTCAACAGATGGGCTCAGGGGTTCTACAAATCCTGCTGACATTAACAGAACTTCATAGGAGGATCAATTTCCTACCTCTGCTCTAGAAACATTTTTAAAATCATTTTAATATTGTAAACTGCCAAGAGTCATATATTTTAGATGGGTAGCTTTATAAATTTATTAAATAAATAAGAAATCTTCAGAATTTTCAGAACATCCTTAGCAATGAAAATGGGTGGTAGAATCAGGATTGTACTGAATATCAACCATTCTGTGAAGATTTTATCGACCACACAGATCGTGTCTTTTTCTGGTAATTTGCTTCATACATCATGCTGTGACCATTGGTGTTAACCATGGTTTATTGAAACAATGTCTAGGTTCATGCAGCACATTAATATGTATGCTATAATTTATAAATCAAATGGCTGTGTAAACAAGCCATGACAGCCTCTGTATACTTCAGAATGCTCTACCATCTCTATCACTGTATTACTTCTGACCATCTTCTACAAACAATACTGTATGCTGGGTCAACATTTATCGTTCCTGGCATTTATCGTTTCTGAGAGGCAGGCACTCTAATGAGAGGGTGGGTGGGAAATGGGGCAGTTTAGGAAATGGGTGGATGCATAGGAAGCTTTCAACTGAGCTAAAGTTAAAAGAACATGTATAAGAACTGGAACATTTAATGTTATTATCAGATACAGCTAACCTTTCGACTTAACACCACAATTGAGCCAAAATTTATGTTGCTGAGCGAGATATTTGTTAAGTCGATTTTGCCCCATTTTACAAACTTTCTTGCCACAGTTGTTAAGTGAATTACTGCAGTTGTTAACTTGGTTGAATGAATGTGGCTTTCTGTTTGACTTTGCTTCTCAGAAGTTCACAAAAGGTGATCACATGACCTTAGTCATCATTTATACAAACCAGTTGCCGAGCATCTGAAATTTTCTCAGCACCATTGTAACTTCGAACAATCATTAAGTGAACTGTTGCAAGTTGAGAACTACCTGTACATAATAAAAGATATAATCACCACATAGATTTACCAGGAAGTTGCTAATATCTGCTAAAAGCTACAGTACAAAAGGAATATGGGTTATCAAATGAAACTAAAAGTTAAAAGGGAAAGGTCCTATGATTGGAGGTGCCATACAGAGGTGGAATTCAGCAGGTCCTGACCAGTTCTGGAGAACCGGTAGTGGAAATTTTGAGTAGTTCGGAGAACCGGCAAATACCACTGGCCCCACCCCATCTATTCTCTGCCTCCCTAGTCCCAGCTGATTGGCTGGGTCTTCTTTTGTTGCCCTACACAGGAGAATGGAACTAGAAAGCAGGTTAGTGGGGTGGGAAGGGAATGGGATTTTGCAGAAACCTTCCCTCTGGAGTGGAGAGTGAGTGGAGATTTTGCAGTATCCTTTCCCTACCAGGCTATAAACCCACAGAACCAGTAGTAAAAAAATTTGAATAACTGGTGCCATAGTACAATAATTGATAGGCAGGAAGTAAATCTTTGGTCTTCCCCCTGAAGAGGATCTAAGTTCAAATTGGATCAAACTAGAACAATTGACACAAGGAAGGAATAAAGACTTAACCTGACCAAGTAGATGATTAAGGAAGACTGGGCAACCCTGAAAGAGTTAAAGTCTCCAGGGACAGACTAATTACCCCTGAGAAGAATTTGTGGATATTATCTAAGAAATCCCTTTGGTGATCTTTGAGAAAGGAGAGGATGAGCACAGGGCCAGACGACTGGAGAAGGGCAATGCTGGGTCTATCTGCGAAAAAAGGAGGGGGGAGAGGACTCATGTAACTACAGGCCGGTTAGCTTGACATCAATACCAGGCAAAAATCTGGATCAGATTATTAAACCGTCAGTTAGTGACCATTTAGAAAAGAATGCAATTCTTGGCAGGGAGGAAAAGGCTGCCTTTATCAAGAATAAATCATGCCAAACCAATCTGACTTAAAAAAAAAACAAAAAACAGAAATATGTTGGACATAGTGTACCTTGACTTAAGCAAACCATTCAACAAAATCTCCCATGAGATTCTAATCAGGGAAATAGTAAAGCTTGAGCTGGATCATGCTTTCATTACAGGATTGGTTGAGCAATTGTTCCCAGCAAATGTACATCAGTAGCTCTGCAACAGACTAAGGAAGAGTACAAAGTGGACTTCCATATGGTGCACTAAGAGAACAAATACTGGGGAAGTATAGTAGAGGATTCCTGAGGTGGGCATGAGGCTGTATTGGATAATCTCTAAAGTTCTTGTAATAATGCTACATTAATCCTTTCAGGGGGAAAAAAAAGCTGGTTGCAAGTACACATTGAGAAAATTATAAGTTTTCATAGATCAAAACATTAGATGTCTGGAAAAAAGCTGTACGCATGTAATGCGCTTTTAATACTCCATGCCTCAGATGAAGTAGATTGTCATCCATGAAACTTTTATTTTGTTTGACGTTTTTAAGACGTCAAAAGATTCATTATATTTACTCTTAAAATGGACCCTGCACTCTTCTCTGAAGTATATCGTATCATTAACTCTTTCTCCAAAGTAATGAGTGCAGAATTCAGCAAATAAGCAAACCCATATCAGCAGTGGATTTTTAATCATGGGTTTTTCATGCGCTAAAGTGCCATTAGTACTGTATGATGTGAACACTTTGGCTTCTGGCAACATTGTTAACTGGAATCCTATCAGCATGGGTGATCATCTCTTTTCTGTCTTGTTCAAGTAATGTGTGTTGCTTTCAGAAGGCATGAAGGTTGATTTATGTGAACCACATCACTAGGATATATTATCTTATTTAATATTGCAGATAATAAAGGAACAACCTATATCACTGTAAGGGAGAAACATGTACAATTACATTACCTCTATATGACAAAAACATCATGAATACCATTTGGCTTGGCTGTATGTCAAAATGTGGCTGAGCCACAGGATCTGGAGTAAAAAATCACTTTATTTCCTGGATGAACAATGCATCGATGAAAGTTTCACTGAAGTGAAATTGACTCTGTTCCTTGTTTAAGTGATAGGTTGCAATGTAAGGGCCAAATAAACCAAGAGATAAGACTGGATCCCTTGGACTGTACTGCTGTAGGTTTCCCTAACTTAGGACAAGGACCATAGCAGTATAAAGGAGTTACTACTTGGTTGCCCTTGGAAAGTAGCTTGAAAAAAAAGAGGCTGCCTTCTCTTCTGTGATCCCAAAGTACAGTGGAGTATCTATTGTTGTATGCTATCTACAACCAGTTATGAATCTACACACACACACACATTGTTTCCCAGATATAAGAAAGAGGTATTCCCAGCCATCCCCCTCCCCCCAAGTTACTAATTCATATTATTGTTTGGATTGTTAGCTGTTTAATTCTATTAAATAATAAACACAAGGTCAAACAAAAAGGAACAGTGTTTGTCTGATTAAAGGCCCGGTCCCGCTGGCCGATGGACATAAAACGTATGCATAAAGGATACAGCGGATGGGCAAAATTTCAGGGGTGGCTCCATCCGTTGTCATCCGCTCCAAAAAGTGGTGAAAATTTGCATAAAAGAACGGAAAAAGACAGACGTGGGTAGTATGGTGGGGATGTTAAACGGATGTTCATTAGGAAAGGCCTAGCAGAAGGAAGCAAGATGACACCTCCGACAGGTTCAGGGGGAGAATTTCAAAAAGCGGGACACAGAGCGGATGAAGCAGATGCATCACGTACGTTAAAGAAAGAAAGGAGATGCCCGCACAGGATGTATATTGGGAATGCAAACCATTCACCTGCGCATCCTTTCTATTTTCGTGCTAAACTAACGATGTATAGACGTTCCATGTACCTTTTCTTTTCTTCCTCTTTTCCGTTTTAGCTGGCAAGCGGATGTGAGTTGTGGAGGATGCGGCAGAGGATGCAAGAGAGGATCAGCGGACATTTAACAGATGATAAATCGACATAGAACGTTTGTTGCTCATGGTGTCGCGGATTTACATCATACATGGGCGGAAAGTTCATATCAGTTCACAAAGTTTTGTGGCAGCTCAAAACTTCTTGCACAGATGAATCACAGTGGACGGATGCTGCGACGGATAGAGCGTATGAAACACGTATCAAATGATACACAACGAATGCTAGCGTTTCGCAACGGATGGCAAGCTTTTTTTAACGTTTTACATCCTCTTTGCATCCGTAAGTGCAGTGGGACCAGGCCTTCAGAATGAGATCATATAATGATCTAGTCATGATCCTTTCTAAATATATACAATATTTTTGGATAAATCAGCAACAACAATGAAACTATCGTGGTAAAAAAAAGGCTTTATCAAAATGACAAAGAAGTTTATTATTACCTTTAAAAAGTGAGTACTTTCAGCATAGTTTTAGTAGTTTCGTAAATCTTAGAAGTTAAGGTTATGAAAATATCATTTTTATCACTGTAACATCGAACAGAATTTCGCAGAAAATAATCTCACATAGTATATTCATCCTTCTATTTAACAAACAGGATGTTGCCCATTACTCCCACCCTTAATCTCCACACTTTCAGTTGAAAATGATAAATATAGAAACATATTGCTTATAGTAACAACTGATTTTGGATTGCTCTTTATGATAAAGATGTGGATTGTCCCTTCTCTAATTTTACAACTAAAGATAGACCTTGACTTATAACAGTTTCGTGGCCATTCAAAGTTACGATGGCACTGAAAAAAGTCACACAACCGTTGTAGCATCATTGTGGTCATGTAATCAAAATTTGGATGCTTGCCAACTGGTTCATATTTATGATGGTTGCTGTTGTGGTTTGCCAGAAGTTGGTGCAGCTGGCAGCAGAATCGGATAGTGGGGAAGAACGGGGACCAGACAGGGAGTCTGGAGAGGACTTGGACAAGGGTCCTGTGTCCAATGCAGAGATGGGGCTAGGACCATCTGGGAGTGGGGTGCTGCCTCCGGAGCCTTCAGAGTCTGGCAGCAGCAAGGCAGAGGACCCAGGGAAGCCTGGAACAGTGTACGTGTGCACAGAGCTGCTAGAAGATTAGAGCAGTTGAAACAAAAGGGGTGACTTGGGAGTAAGGCTGGGAGGTAATTGCCACTCCCATCAGGTATAAAGGATAGTCAAAGATGATGAAACCTTTACAGGAAGCAAAGTCGTTCATTCAGTTCAGATTCATTCTTGAAGCCCTTTGTATATTTGTTGGTTTTTTTTCTAGTTCATTTGACATTTCTGTTATTGGCAGCACTTCACAGGAAAGAAAGGTGGATACTTATCTCAAGGGACTTTTTGAGATTCATTACGGGCTGGGAATGAAAATAATTCCCAGTGTTGCAATAACCAAAATTTGTTTTAAAATAAGCATGTGCGTAATTACGGTCTCGGAAGCCTTGGTCAGAACAGTTGCAGTGTCCTGGAGTAATGTGAGCAGCTTTTTTGACCTGACGAGCAAAGTCAATGGAGAAGCCATATTCCTGTTACTAACTTAATAACTGCAATGATTCATTTAACAACTGTAGCTAGAAAGGTCATAAAATGGGACCAAACTCACTTCACAATTATCTCACTTAACAACATAAATTTTGGGGACAATTGTAGTCATAAGTTGAGGACTACCTGTAGTGTGAATGACTATAAAACTAAGTTTTCAAAGCCCATCATGATGCCTGCCCATCTGTTTCAACCAACATTATCCCTGTGCATGTTATTACATTGATCATAGGTTGCAATGCAATAATTCAAAAAGCAATGAATTTCCTCTGGGTAGATGTTTGAATATGTTGACTTCAGTGCCTATGTTTCTGCTTTTTTATGTATTCATTTTGTGAATTTGCCAACCCCTAATATGTGTTATTTCCATTTTTTTAAAATGAAGTTAGAAAAATAACATCACTCACCCAACAATAGTTGGCAAAAATTAATAGTAATGAGTTAATTATCATTGCCAGCTGCTGACAAAAAGGGAGGAGGAAAGAAAAATCAGGCCTCCAGGCAGAAGCCTTCTGCCTTTTTGCCTGCTGGAAAAAAATTCTCCATTCGTGGATACATAAAACACAACTTTTCTGCATTCTGTTTAGACATATATTGCATGCCACCTTTATATGGCCCTCAGCAAAGACTCTCTTCAGCTTTTACATTTTCCATATCCAGCAAATCTTTTCCCCCACTTCTATTTCTTTTCTTCCATATTTATAGCACTTTCGACTAGCTCTAAAATAGTGGGAAACAATCGCCCAGTGGAATAGATTATTGTCAAGTTATCTCTCTTACAATGGGAAAAAGGCCATCTGCAACTTTTAAATAATATCTGAATCCTATTTAGATTTCCAGCCCTTTGGATATCAAGCCTATGGGGTTTTGAGTGTTTGATTGATTCACTTTCTATGACTTGGAAAAGCAAAGTGTGAACACTCAAACCTAAAATTGGTACCTCTTCATCCGCCTTTTCCGATTCCTCTGTAGAAGCTGGCTGATTATATTGGAAGATATTTCAGCATTAAAGTATTTCCCCAGAATTTCATTAGTTATGTTAGAGTTTGGTTTTGTTCCTACTCTCATATATACACCAGGTCAACTTGCTTTACTTGCAAAACACATCAGTTTCATAGCAGGTCTTCAGAGCACCAAATCTGCTGATATCTAAAACTTACTAACCTTCTGATCTTGTGAAAAGCTTAGAATATTTAAAAACACAGCATAAACTCTTCCCAAATACTACATCAGTACCTGGAACCTGTAGCCGTACTGCTGCTGCTTTCCTAAAAATAATGAACTAAGATAATCCATGAAAGTGACCAACAGGAGTTGAAGTTGGGACATCTTAATTTTTAGCATTTCATTTTTCTTTATTTTATTTGCTATTAGGTCACTGACAGTTGAATGCCAAGATGTTTATTCCAAAGTAAATACTTCCAAGTGAGGATGAGGATGATGATATAAATAAGGATTAGATATAATCTTTATCTTTTCTTTTTAAAAATATGTCATTAAAGCAGTATGAAGAGGAATTATTCCAGTGGAAACTTGTAATTATTTCCAAGAAAAACCCCACTGTTACACAAGCTGCTACTTTCATAATGCTGTTTTTTAAAAAAGTTCTAGGATGGTTTATAACTGTGCCTACATTCTTCAATATGTTTTGCTTGGTAATAAGATACATATAAAATTGATATTTATTTATTCAATTTGTATGGCTGCCCATCTCAACAAGTGCTTAATGTGGCAGCAAATAAGGCAGGCATAGTAAGAATGCAGGATTTACCACGTTGTATTTGTGCATATACCTGTGTGTGAGAGAGAGAGAGGGGGAGGAGGAGAAGGAGAAGGAGAAGAAGAGGAAAAAGTGTGGAATAATATTCACAGATTCAGATGCAAATGAAATGAAACTAGATTTAGTCTAAAAAAATAATGCATTGCATTTGGTTTTATTCTCAGTTAAGAGATAAAAGTAAGATCAAGCTCAGTGTGGACCAAGAGATGCTTGATGATACTAGTGTCATAAGAAACAATATCTAATTGTGTAATACATGACGAGTACTGTCTCTTCTCTGTTGCATTGTCTAGCTTGAAGCATCCACTGCAATTAGAATAACCTATGGGTTAGTTCTGTGCTGAAATGAAGAACTTGCTATTTCAATCTCCTTGAACCCTATATAAATATAAATTATATATAAAAATTATCATCAGTGCCTAGACTATCTACATCTTGAATATTTATGTTGGAAAATGAAGAGAAATGGATGCTGTTATTCTGATATATCAACACATCAACAAATGTACTCTTCCCTGAATTTAAGCCCCATTGAATTGGAGAGAAAAAGTAGCAGTGATGCTATTTCCACTGATGGCTTTCTCATGTTCTGTATGCAAATATGCTTTTAGAATTACATTTCACAACTACTCATAAAAGCTATATTGAAAAGGCAAGATACAATATTTTTAAGCAAACCTTAGATTCTCCCAAGCAGATCTTTATCTTTCTGGGCTGAGGAAACTTGGACCTGGTCCACATATAGCAACGCTGGGTGGAAATAAGATGCCAGGATGGTTGAACTCAATACCATGTTTGGAATGCATTTAGGGATGTCAGTTCTGGATACTTCCTTGTGGGAGGGAAAATCCCACATAAATAGAAAATCTATGGAAAGAAAGCAGATGGGTAGACAGTCTTTCTCCTGATCCTAGTGATCAACTATTCCACTTGGGGGAGAACATATTTGCACTATTTTAAAAGCTGAAGTGAAATTATCCATTCTATCATTTCATTTTTTTTCTTTCAGTCACCACAGATCATAAAAAAGTTTCACAAGATGAGTGACAAACTAGCAAAAGATGATGTCTTAATTCTAGCCAGCTTTTCAGCTCATTCCTTCTCTGCCATTTAGTGAAAGGATTTTTGATGGCCTTTGTAAGAAGCCAATAATTTGTGTTTCTGGGCCAAGAGAAGACTGTGCCTCCAGTAGTAGCTATCAAAGAAGGCTACTACTAGCCTCTTAGCCAGTTAGTTAATAAATGTACACTTACTTGTTTACTCTTTATAAGTGTGATAGATATACATTTACTTATTTACTCTTTCACAATTTATATAAACTAAGCATTATATTCTTCACAAAGAGAGGAAATAAAGTGACAAAATGAAAATGGCAGCCAATAAAAAAAGTTAAAGGGCAGTTGATAGAAGTAGAAATTTTGTTAAAAATAGGGAAGTTATTCAAAAAAGGTTGGCAAGTTGGCCCTTTGACTTGTCTATGACATGCGGCTACATGCTACCTTTGTCACAGAGAATCTGTATTGGTTCTGTATACGAGCTATTGCTATAAACAAATTTTAATATTTATGCCAAGGCAGAAATTCCCACATGGACTGCACTGTAGTTGCATCCACACTGTGTAACCAATAGGGTGCCCAAAGACATCCTATGTCTACTTTTAATCCTTCTTCAGAATTTTGCTTTGGATCAGTGTCATGGGCTTAGCCTTTATCAACTCCAAATAATTGAGGTAAGTAAGGATTGAGCCACAACAAAAGTTAATAGACAATGCCACTTGATGGGAACTAAGACTGTCTTTGCTCTTTCCAAATAATTTTAGTACATATTCATTTTCCATATTCTAGAGAAGTACCCAGTTTTTATATTACTGGTTACTAGCAAATTACTTGCTAAAGTTAGAAAAGAATGGTATGTGGGAGGGGATGAGAATGATTGGTTGCTTTAGAACTTGGAAAACTGCTGCAATCTAGATACTGGGTTAGCTGGATCAACTGTCCAAGCTGGTGTAAAGGTTTCTTCCAACTGGCCATTTTGTACCTTGTATCCATTTCTTTCAAGTGCTGGATTTCCCATTTGGCTCCACTTGGAACATGGAGTATTTTGTCCATCGTGATTTCAAATACCTGGTGCATGTCTTCAAATTGGCCTTCCATATTCAATCTTATTGCTGTAAAGAAACATGGCCCAGAAATGCAATGCTCACGGCCAGCATTTTGTATAATATTTTCCTCTGATAGTCTTCCTGAAGATAAAAACATATGTTTAATTTGGATTTTAATTCAGACTGACCTAATTCACACTTCCTGATCTAATGCTCAAATGAGAATGCAATTATCTTTTGGTTTTCACATGTCACATTTTTCAGTGTGGTAAGAATGTAAAAAACATACATATTTTCCCCAAAAATATTAACTCGGAAGAGCACAAACTTGATCAGGAAAAAAGGACAGAACAAACTTCACATGGTCCTGAAGTTAGAAAGAGCAAGAGACATGTTTGTTCAGCTTTTCAGAAGAAATGCAGGATTAAGTGTGTCCATTGTTTCTGAAAAATTGCTGCAAGGAGATTGATGTAGCAGAGAGAAAACTCACACCAGAAACCAGTAGAGGTTTGCAAAAATCGTAGGGTGATTTCAGGGGATTCTTGAAACTCCCAAGTCCATCCATGGTCCAAAACGTTGAACTTCATGAAGTATATGGACGTCTTGTTGCCTCTGTCATTTCTGTCCTACTCTCATGTCTATTATGGTCATAAGTCAATGACTATCTCTATGCATCTCATTGGATAGCAGCATCTAGCCAAGCACATATTTTGGGGTGTAAGTAGGGTAAGCTTGGTTAGGAAGCTTGGATTCTTCCTAAAGTTTGCAAGTTGATTCAAAAATCTTAAAAGATCTTGTTCTGTATAACTTAGT
>BHFT01047272.1:2677-24106 GCA_004320025.1 Laticauda laticaudata | reverse complement strand
GCCTCATCATTTACTTTTGTGACTTTAAACTGTGCCTAATAAAACAGTGAAGTTAAGTTGAAGGCTTTACTGGACTTTAATTTTGGATTTTGGGTTATTTTGAGAGAGTACAGGTCATCACAGGAACAGGCATATTTGTTCTAATGAGTCAGTAAATTAGTATTCCAAAGGAAGGAATGTTTTCCTGTGTTTAGCACTGCCAGTGATATAGCAACTGCCTTATACCAGGATAATGCTTCTTGCCTGAAAGAGAAAGGGAAGTGGATTGCCCAGTGAAGGATTCTGGGCTTGGATCTTTTTTAAAAAAAGACAGTAAAGATTCAGAATCACTTATCAAAGGAATGATTCCATGGCAGATCATACTTTGGGGAAGGAAGAAGGACAAAATGCAGAATGCTTTGGAGAACGATTTCCAATGAAACAAGACAGGAATAGGTAACCAAGATTTGGTCCATAAATGCACACTACATCCAAACTAAACAACTGTCACTCATTTTCTGCAGGCACAACCAGTACAGAAAAGGGCTGGGCCTGCTCAGAACATACTGCATATGTATCANCTAAACAACTGTCACTCATTTTCTGCAGGCACAACCAGTACAGAAAAGGGCTGGGCCTGCTCAGAACATACTGCATATGTATCAGTTGCTTTGATTTCTTTAATCTGTAGGAAAGATTATTATCATTGGGGCTGAATGATGGGCAAGATCTTGGACCATTCTTTATACAACTTTCTTCTCTTCTCAATTCCAGTGTTCACAAATATTTTAAAAGCCCACCTCTCATTTTATCTCTTTTTATTATTATGGTTCTAAAAATAGTTTATACTGATTTTCTTTCTTCAAAATTGATGATCTTTCATGTCTCAGAAGTAATTTTAATAAGTTTCTCCTTGACTAATTTCATCACTGAAGGCTTTCAAGAAGAGATTGGAGTGCCATTTGTCAGAAATGGTGTAGGATCTCCTCCCTGGGCAGTGGGTTGGACGAGATAACCTTCAAATCCTCTTCCAACTCTTTTAATCTAAGTATCTGAGTATTAATTTCTTGTTTAATTAAATATAGGCGCCAATACCACTACCATTGTGCTATTCTTTGAGAAACAAAACGTAAGTTACCTAAAACCTTAGTTTTAAAAATGTTTGTTCTTGGTTGAGTAAGAAATATACTTCTTCAGAAAAACAAAGCATCTCAAACTGCTGCTTTTGTAAAAATGTCATTTATTCTGAAGATCAAAAAGTATTGTTCTTTAATTATATCAATGGCATATGGTTTACTGAATATGTCATAAAACTTTTAACATCCATTATAATAAAATATCTCTGTCAAGCAGGCTATGAAATTAATTGAAGTTTAGAGTGTGGGAAATCAGGGAGGCTATAGACCCCCAAAGAGACCAAAAGACTAATTCAGGCATCTTAAACACATCAGAACTGAATATTTCACTAAATGTTCACTGGCACTTTTCTTTCCATTGAATTAAACAAAAATTGGTGAAAATATACAAGAGAAATTTCACAATATTCAGTTCCCTCAGCCAAAGAACCTTAATTGTGCCCATCCTCTCACAACTCTGCACAAACACTTGAAGAGGTGCTTGTAGAAGACTTGCTGATCCAGCTTCAAAGCTTTCAAAGGTTATCTGTATTTATCCTAAGAACTACATGCAGAAACAACCAGGAATAGCTTTCTCGAACAGCTGTAGGAGAAGGGTGCTCCAAATAACATTAACAGGTTTCATGGAGTGGCCTCTTCTAAATGCTTTGTGTACTCCTAGAGATAACCCTTGTTTGGATGAGCTTAATTATTTGGACAATGACATTTTCTAATGACTAATAGAGATCCTCTATTCTGTTTATATAGCTTGAGTAAAGATAAGGTAAACAGGAATTCAAAGAGCTTACTTAGATTATGTTCATGTTCTTGGTTTGACAACATGCTTTTTAAAAAAAAATATGATCAATTGGAAAATCTGTTAGAGTACAAAAAAAAACCACTTCTGAACATCCCCTCCTAAATCCCACTCTTCTCTATCTTCTGACTCAACTATTAGCCATTGTCTGCTCTTTCTCTTTGTCTTTTGGCTCTCTTGCTTTTTTTTTTTTTTTTTTTNAAGATCCCAAGTTTTTTTTTTTTTTTTTTGCCTTTGGACATATCATTGACCTCTGAAGTTTAAGGAAGTTTCTTTTGGTTTATAATTTAAATTAAAGTCTCTTTAAGTGGGGGTGGGGAAGGAAACCCCTACAAGACATTTTAAAGTCATTTGGCAAACTGATTCTGTCAAGAAAGCTTAGGTTCATTCTGTTTGCTTGCAACAGCTTTCCCCTCCGCCCATAATTCTGCTGTTCTTGTTCTTTTAATACATTTGGGAGGCCTGTCAAGGCCTATCCACTCTCCAAATAGCTTTGCAGATTAAATTTTTAACTCTACCCTCTTCATGCAGATGTATATTTCTGACAAAGAATTGTACTGACATGTCAGCTTCCATCTTTCTCACAAGAGGCGAAAACAGCTACGTGCAAGTAATGCTGGAAACTTCGATTCTGAACCTCCCTGGAAGGAGGAGAACAGAATACACACACATACACACAATATGGCTGAGCTGTAGTTAAAATAATGCTGCTACACATGACTGTGGCTTGCTTAGTTTTCTCTTAACCTTCACTGGCACTCCAAACTAACTAATGAAAGATCATGGGATGCAAAGTCAGAATTATTATTATTATATGATACACTATTGAAGGGCATTTATAATACACTTTTGAGGGACATGGACAATGAGCTTCCTTTGCTTCTTCACTCATGTAATTGGAATTTTTCTCCCCTGTTTTGTCTCCCCTTCTCTTGGAAACAAATATTCCTTCTTTCAGCTTACTCCGTAGCAGGAAGAAGTAGCCATTTGGTTTATGGGAGTCCCATTTAAAGCCTTTCTGAAAACCAAACACCACAATAAATGGCAATTGGTGCAAACTGGATGGGATGAAAACTGCATATGAGTAGAGTTGGCAAGATGAAGTGCAAATGTGCAGTTCTTATTTTGTTTTTCTTCTCTCTACACTGTTTGATGAATTATTTTTTCTCAGGCCTTGGGAGTAAGAAATGACAAAATATTTCTGAAATTATTGGCAAGAAAAATGTGGGCATGTCCATGCAATTGCCAAGAGCCAAGAAAGATTTGAAGGTGTGCATACATACACAGGCATGCATGCATAATATTAACTCAGGGTATGTGTGCTTTGCAAGGTATTGTTTTAAAATGTATGGTTCTTGTGTTTTATTTGTTTTAGTCTTAAGTATTAACTAGATTGTTTTTAACATGTGAATTAATTTTATTGAATGGAGCTGTTTAACTTTATGGATTTCTTTTCATCTTGAGAAGTCTCAGGAAAACATTATTGTCGTTATTACTGCTGTTATAAAAGATCAAAGATAGGATCAAGAGTGAAGGGGTGATGGTGAATGGATTTTAATGAAAAATAAATGACCAATATGAAAGAAGCATATTGAGATAGTGTGATTGTGGAGAGAGAATGAATAAAAATTGAACTCCAGATAAAATACATGATGGAAAAATGAAAGGATTGAAAGAAAGGAGAAGTCTGAGAAGTCAGATGGATGGAGTTGATGAGATGTTCAAAAAGAGAGAAATGAAGAGTTTAAAGACTAAATCTTTAATGGATTTTATCTTTTTGCTGTAATTTGCATAATGTTGCTTATTTCAAATGATAATATAATTATGTATATATACACAGCACTTTTCAATTCTATTTATTTTTGTATATAAATTGTGCAATTGAAAAAAGAATCCTTATAAATCATGTATCTATTTTAGGAAAAGAAAAATAAAAGCATTTGGATGTTATTAGAATTCCAGATTCCAACATTCTTAAACACTGTGGACAAAAGTGGCTAGAAATTCTGACAGTTGTCAAAGCTAGAGGAATTTATTGCATACTGTCAGAATGTGATGACTACACTGTTCACATATAATGAGCTAAGAGAATAAGGTTGGGGTATGTAGGTCTTCAGGGGGAGACTTTGGCAATTGGTCAAGTAAAATACCCCATGAACCTGTTTTGTGAAGAAATACAAAACCAATCTTCTAAAATCGAAGTGGCCAGGTGTTCCAGTTTGTCAGGCTTGACCGCACTGGGTGCTGTTAAATTGTAGTGCTGTTAAAGTTGTAGCAACGTTTCAGCAGAATCTCATCTGCCATCATCAGGCTTCTGTATGGATGTCCATATATATATATTATACATATATTATATATATATTATATATAATGCTTTGATATGTTTCAATTGCTGTATTATTTTAATTATGGGTTCTTAACTTAATTCTGAACTGAGGTTTTTTTTTAAATAAATGGCATATAATTATTCTAAATCAATGGATGAAATAAAAAACGCCCTTTCAATGCTGTTCAAGTCAGAAGAGACTTGATTTTATGTCTTACAGACTACTGCACTGGCTTTGTTATTATTTTCCCCTGACCCACTTTCCATGGTACACTGTGGGAAACAGGATACTGCTGGATAATAGGAGCCTTGGGTGTTTCTCCACTGGAAAAAAAAAAAAGAATATATAAGTGTATACGTGTCATCACACACACCTATTGTATGATTCTACTTCAGGCATACCTCTTGCACATTTGGATTGTGGCCTAAGTCTTTCCTTTGATGCAGCTTTTCTTGAGTTGAAGCAACATACAAGGAGTATAGATGGGGACTGAGGGAAGCTAATTCAATGTGGTGGGACAATAATGCTTGCAATCATTCACAGTTGGGACTGTTTGCAAGGGCCAGCTGCCATTCCCTTCATGCCTCTAGGAGTTGCTGGCTGAACAATCAGATGAGTGACTGGTGGGATTGGACTAGAGAAAAGGAGGAGCTTCTCCACACCAAAGCCTTTCGTCTAAATTCATCCATCCTGCAGAATTTTTTTACCTCTGTTCTAGAAAAGCTATGACTTTCCAGGAATCCAAGATAAGTTGCTCACATGTTCATTCTATGGTAAAATTATTACAACCCAATTATGGTTTGATGTTCTTTGTAGCCCTTGATGCGAAAGAGGCTGATATGCCAAGAACGAGCAGCGGACTGAATGAATGACTGGGAATTGTTTCCTGTACAGTATTTCCACTTTCCTGTACAGTTTTATAGCCATCAACACTCAAGGAGCAAAAAGCACATAAAACACGCCAAGTACAGACAATTTGGTACATATCAAAGAATATTTTACCCACTAATTTCAAATTGCTGTCAATTTTACCTTACAAGTCATTCTGCCAAATTCTGGAGAGGCTCAAATCTGTTAATTGATAGCAAAACAGTCTCACACTCTCTCCCTCTTTCTCTAGCAGATGGATTGTGACTTACAATAGATTTAGTTCTGCCTGTTGCCATTTATGCATCCTATGCTGTTTCTAAATTAAAAAGCAAAATTATTTCTTCAAATCAGGATAATGACACCAATTATATTTGATATATTTATTTGATTTGGAGGGTTTTTTCTGTGATCTTTCTTCTACTTCATATCAAATGCACTTTTCTCTTATTCCTTTTCTAGACAGGCTGCCAGACATTGATATGAAGACTAACCTTCCCCTTCCTCCTCTTCTTGATGTCTCTAGTTGTCTACAACCTGACCTTCCACAGCCGAATGACTGGTTTGGCAAATTTCCTTTTGCACAGTTTGTTTTGTTTTTAATGCAAATTTAACCTCTGCTTTCATAGTTTAAAAATGTACAAGGTTTCTAACAGGAGCCTTCTGAAATGTAACACAGCTGATTTGTTGTATAATGAAATCCAAATTGTTCCAGAAAAAGGTGCAATTATACAGCGTGTAATACACAAATAAATTGACTTAATGCTACATTATAATGGAAACTGTGCAAAATCCTCTACACAAGCACAATAAAATAATAAAAAGTAATAGAACAGGTAATAGATGTAAAATAAATGCTAAAAAAGTAGTTCAAATCATTTTCATACCAGTCAAAAGATACCAAGAAGGGCGCATCCAATCACAATAAAACACCAGAATGAAACACTTCTAAATAGTAATATAAATTTTTGTGGACACTTCATGTCCCATGATGTGGAATTGACATATAGTTTGATTTTCTCCTTCCTAATGTAAGCCACAGTTTTACAGTCCTAGTGAAAACATTTTATTGCTGTGGATGTATTAGACATGGTTCATTTCCTCTCTCAGTATGGCTTTAATTTTCCACATCCATGGCTTGACATAGACCCAAACATCAGAAGATGGTTGTCTGCTATAAACAGTCTGCTGTGCGCAGGCGCGCGTCTTTTCTCTCCCTCCCCTTTGATTGCTTCACAATTTAATCTATAGTTCATTCCATTAACCCTTTCCATTTTAATATCGCCGGAGCCTTGCCGCCTCCTTAATGCAAAGATAAACATCGCCGCCACCCAAAGTTTTATGCTCCTATGCCCAGAGGATTAGGATGATGGAAAAAAAAAACAAAAAAAAACAAGGATAAGTTTCTCTCTCTCCAACCAACTTTTTCTCTCTCCCTTCCCTCCTCCCCCTCGCGCGCGGGCTTCGGCCCGAGACCTGAGCGCGGCGGGCGCGCCTTTTTCGGGCCAGGGAGCAACAACATTCCGCCCCCCCCCCCAAAAAAAAAACACACAAAAAAAACCACCACAACACTTTCCCGCGCCTTCCTTCTTTCGGCTTCAGACGGACGTCGCCGAGCGCCGAGTTTGCACGGACTCTTCCCCCTCCGTGCGTGCGCAGGGTGGGCGGCTGGCGGGGGAGCCGGAGCGATTTCAAGAAAGAAAGGATCTCCTTTCTCCGCCGTCCTCAGAGTTGTCACGTCCGATATCCATCCCTTCCGGCGGGGGAAGCGTCTCCGGGAGGGTCAGCTGAGCAGGTTGCGCCTGGAGGCACGTCGCCTCCGGTACAAAAGACTCGACTCAACTCCTGTTAAGGGGCTGGATGGGCTATGGGAGGTGACGGGCTTGCCAGCTCGGTCTGCCCGGGCCAGCCGGGAGAACCGCCTTGAAACGTTCCAGAGCTTTTCATGAACGGCCCTTGACGTCGATCACTCCGCGAGGGCTGCAGCTCGCCTAGCCCGGGGCGGGTGCTTCTCATTTAGGGAAGGCCCCAGGGTCAGCGCCAACTCCGTGGCTGTGACAAGTTGGGGACGGGAAGAAGAAGGACGAAAACAAAACCCAAGTGGTTCTTCTCGCAGCCTCCCTGAGATGAGACCGCTGCGGAAGCTCTCTGGGTGAGAGAGCGCCTTTTTTTTTTTAATGAAAGCACCTTTTGGTGCTTTAATTAAAACCAAAAACACTGGCTACCCCATTGGGATAAAATGGAGAAGGAATATCTGGGGTTTTCCTTCACAGTTCCAGCCCTCATGCCTTGCCTGCGCTTCCTCAGTCCGCTTTAGCCATGAATGACTTTGGACCATCCGAACTCTCATCAGCCCAATTCGCCTCACAGGGTTGTTGTTGTGGGGGGAAAGGAGAAAGGTGTGTTATTTGTAAAAATAATAAGGGCGGGATACAAATAAAGGTGTAGAGACAGAGATACATAACAGGGCATGAAATATATGCTCCTGCCATGGCATGAATTTCCTCGGATCAGGGGATCAAATCCTGGGGAATCACTGTTACAGTTATAGTATGAATTACGGTATGTGCCTCCTCAGAATAAAAGTGACTGCTTTTCAGTAAGGTTTTAGTCACAATCGTAATTGCATAAAAGATTGCTGTAACAATTATGATTGTGGGGGAACATAACTCGCAACACATGGGTTCTGAAGCATTACTAGAAGAGATACAATGTAATCAATAATATTAGAATAAATTCATTTCTATTCAAAACTAACATAAACTTCATTCCATTCTATTTATTTGTCCAGTTGAAGAAAATGATTTCAAACAGCTTTTGAGACGTAACAAAATTTGTTAATCGTTTGCAATGCTTTCATTTTTTCACTTAAAGGCTAAACAATGCAAAGCTGTGTTGCTTTTGAAATGCTCTATTTTAATTGAACATTTATTCCAATAAAAGTAATTCCTAATAAATCTAACAATATGTGTGATTCAGATCTACCAGAATTTATGGAATCCCTGAACTATTCCCAAATGGAAATAAGCAATGTATATATATTTTTTTTTTCTTCTCCATTTCTGTATCAAGGACATAAAACACTGGTTCAAACTCATACTCTTTTATAATTGCAATTTTAAAGTACTCAGAAATAAGTACTTCTGTAAATCTTTCTTCCTGCTAAGTTAATTAAGAATAAAAAGTCTACTTGGGTCATACTTGATTTTATTATCCTATTTGTTTCAGTAAATGATGTAGACCCTCATGACAACCTATCCAAGACCTGTTATGCTTTGAAAATGCCCGTGTAGGGCAGCTAGAAAATTCTAGGAATCAGTAGTCCAGCAAATTTGAAAGGTATGTAATTTCAGCACTGTAGACGAGAATTTGGTAGACATAAGCTGGAACTAACATAGCCAGTAGCAAAGGAGCCTGGGTGGTATATTATTGTCCAAAATTATCGGCACGTATCACCTTCATACCTATGGAATTATGTGTTATTTTACTCTCCCATCCCTAAAAAAAATTCCAGATAGACAGACAGACAGACATAGATATAGATATATATTTCTGAATTTAAAAAAAATCAGCCTCTCCAATCATTTTGGTTGGCTTAATATTTTTAATTTAAAATGTTCCTGAAGGCAATGGTAGTTAACCAATCAGCCAAGGCAAAATCATTTAAATTATCATTTCATTAAGCAATAATATTTCTTCTTACATTTAAAAACAAAATCTTAGAAATATCCCTTAGTTGGTTTTTTTAATCATTCAGTGTTCAGCTCTTTGATGTGTGTAGTTTTATGTTTGTTGATGGACCTATTGGTTATTGATGTCTAAAAGGTATTGATATAAAGACAGTTTTTAAACAAAAATATAAGTAATATTAAGAATGAAGTGTTGATATTTAAACTATATTGTGAGTAAATATGCTACTCAGTCTTTAATTCAGTTGTGGACAACTTTATTATTTGTCAGCATCAAGTAACTTCAATTCCTATTATGAATAAAAATATAGTGATTGGAAGTTTAGGATTAATTCATACATACAGATATTATATTTCATTATGCTGGGCCTATTTATTAATGGCTGTAACTGGAAATATTCCATTATTTTGTGCAAGGAAATTCAACATGATAACCAAAATTCCAGTTATGGTAGACATACTTGAGAAAACTTGAGCATCAAGTTCTTGTATGAGTTAACAAGTTACCAAATATGAATGGCCATGTGTGAGTTGGCTGTTTAAAATGACACACACCCCCCAAATGAAATTGCAAATTCTAAAGTTTAAATGAAATGTTTTTCAAATGTCTGAAATAAAAATTGAAAATAGTAAACAGTAAAATGTTTCAAACCAAAAAAAAAGGAAAGAAGTCCAGTTGCCATGACTCAATTTACAAACAACTCTACTGGATGGCTGAGAATCTTCGTTGGAAGATACCAGCATATTGATTCAAGTAGTTAATGAAACATCTTTACTAACTAAACTTTCTTTAGCGACTTAACTGAGGTTTACTAAGACTAAATAAACTAAGTAAAATTAAGACTGTGTCTTCCTGCCATTATTTATCATTTAAATGCATTCCACTTTATGTTGCACTAACAAGCTAATCTTTATGGAAAGAAGAAACATAAAGAAGTCACATGATTAAAAACAAGCAGGAAAATGTTCAAGAATAACAGTGAACAACAGAATCTCAAAGATAGGTTCCAAAGTAAAAGAGTTGAACTAGTCATAATCAAGAATGTCTTCTATATTGAATAGGAACATTGGTTTTAGTATTTAATCATAGAAATGCATTTTGCATCCATTTGCTGTATTATCACAGAACAACAGTTTTGTGAATGGAAAAGTGAGAAAATACCAACACAGGAGGAAGTTATTGAGAAAATCTTGGAATGTGCTGAAATGAGTAGATTGACATTTGAAATCAGAGAACAAGAAGATAAACAATTTTATAAGATTTGGGATCTATTCTATCAATGGTTAGACAATAAAACATGGTAATGAAATATGTAGATTTTTAGAATTTCATGAATATATAAAGAAGTATTTTTTCATCATATCTACAAAATAGGATAGATTTGAGATGATAATATGAACTTATAAAACAAATTAAGTAAAATATGGATTATCTTGTAAAACATGAATAATAATATAGTCAAATGATTGGTTAACAATGATATTAATGTATTTAGGAATATTTGATTGACAATATGACAACATATACAATGCGATTGTAAGTGAAGGCTATGAAATGGAAGCACAAAACAATTTGCAAACCAACCGACACACTGTATGTATATATATGGAAGATGGTTTGATGTTTTTATGTTGTGTTTGTCTGTTTGTCTTTGAAAACAATAAAACTTTTATTAAAAAATAGTTTTGTGAATGTGCTTTGCAAATAAGGTTATTATTTTCATTTTCTTCCAATTTAAGTGTTTACAGTCTCCTATTTAACCCTGGGTAGAATCCAAGTTGTATTTACAACACATCCTTTAAACCTTCAAATTCAGCTACATCCTCATGTCAGTCTATCTGATGCCAAATGCTGATAAACAAGAATGCTGCTACAGTCCTGCATCAGAAACATAATCTGAATGGTCAAGAGGCATGCTATGTTTTCTTCAGGAAATGCAATCTTCTCTTGAACAAAAACATTTATTTCCTTATGTTGGTTCTATGGAATTTATGGCAAATGAATAAATAGAAACAATTCTCTAGCAAGGATATATGTGTCAATTGAAAGAAATGGACAGCTTGGATTGATTGATCTTTTTTCTGAAGTTGTAAAGAAGTTTATATTCTTTATAACTAGGGAGAAATCAGGGAGGTTTAATTTTCTTCTTCTCTTGAATGTTCTTTTTCATGTCTAATTATTGTTTTGCATTACCATGTGGTGGTAAAAACATGCATTCAGTATACTTCCAGTGGAGGGGGAGGCAGGAATTGAGGATATAAGCCTGGAATACATGAAAAAGAATGAAAAAAGTGCAAATATCTTACTTGGTCCTAAGACTGTAGTATCTGGTGTTTTGAAATACCCAATAGTCATATAGTCGTGATGACATGATTGACAATTCTTTACTACAAACTGTTGCGGCTGGTGAGGAGTAAATAAGCTATCATTACAGAGCTGCATGGCAGGCTGGCATTCCAATGGAACACATCTTCTTGCAGTAGGTTCCACCTGATGACAGCTACAATCACGAGTGGCTCCAGGCTGCTGCTTTGCTGCAGGCCACATTCAATTACGTTGGATTGCATTATTCCCTGGTGAAGCTGTCACCTTCCAGCCTGTGAAGTGATAGCATGAAGCGGATCCTGAAATCTTGGCAGTTCTTGCTTGCAGTTATGGGAAATGGGAAGCAATGTCACAAAGCAGCAACCACCAGGCCTCAGCTTCTTTATGGGCTATTGGGCCTGTGGAGGAGAAATATTAGAAGGTAAAACAATTCAGTGAACTGAGGCAGACTTCAGAAAAAGTAATGGATCCTCATAGGGGTATATCAGCTGAACCTGTGTTTTTTAAAAAAAAGATATGGGAAGATGCCCTTTTCAGTATTTGTGTAGATGTTCCTCACCAGCCTTTTGGGGAGGGGATTTACATGCAACCATCTCTACATGTATGAAACTCAAACTGATGATGGTGCAGCATGATGGTTGTTTTCCCAAGATAGTTACAATGAACATTTCCAAAGATAGTTTAAGCCCTGGAGGTATCTCAGATTGAGGAGAGCTTATTGGCGGGTATGATGTGATTTGGTATGAATCCCACTCTGTATCTCAACTGTGTATCCTTTGGGGTTGAGGCTAGATGACAACCCTGGGGGCTTAGTAACAGGACTCAGGCTTTTGGTGCAAAAAAGCCTGGGTTGGCCTGTATCAGTCCTAGGGCTGTAGCAGCTGAAATATGGCTGTTCAGTGACCTGTGTAAAAGCTGCCTGAAAGCTGCTTTTATTCCTCAGTGATAGAATCTTAGGTGCATACAAAGGAGGGGAGATGAGAGAGCTCTCCTAAAGAAGCGGAAAGATCAGTCTCCTAATGCCATCTCCTCTTCTTGAGGTTGAAAACATTTGATAGATACAAGCTAGGGCATACAGTAGAGGCTGTGCTGACCATGTCTGTAATCAGTTATTATGGGATGGGAAGAAAACTGGGGTGTGTGAGAGAGAATAAAATATTTTCACAGACATTTCCATGAGTTAAATAGAGCAAAATGAAGTAACCAATGGTTTCTTTCCAGAAAAGAAAACTCATACATTGGGAGCATATGTTTTTAATTTAAATTTACTTTTAAATGGGCAATAGGTTCCAGTATAATTTATTTCTCAGTAGCTTATTCCAAACAAACACATACACACCTCTACAAGCTGAGATTTGTTTCAAACATAACTCAGGATAGCAAAATGTAGTCGTGTTTAGGTTGATGCTTGTGCATTTAATCACAATTTGTTGATTTGAAGGGTTCTAGCTAACCTTTCTGGGGCTGCCTGGTTGTTGAGAGCTCATGTTTTGCTCCTCTGGTTAGTACATTTGCTCTGATGACTTTCCAGTCAGTTGTTTTTCCAAGGTGTACCCTCTGAAAATATTGAAGAGAGCCTATTGAAGCAGAGAGCATCTTTATCTTAGCAAAGCGAGTAATTATCCTACCATTGTAAGTGTAGTACATTGTAAGCGTAGTACACAAAATAATCTGCTACAACGTCCTACCAGTCAATGACTACTTCAGTTTCAACCACAACAGCACATAACAGATACAAACTCGATGTTAACTGCTCCAAATTTGATTGCAGAAAGTATGACTTCAGCAACAGAGTGCTCAGCTCACTACCTGACTCTGTTGTTACATCTTCAAACCCCCACTTCATTACCCTTAAACTATACATTATTGACCTCACCCCATTCCTAAGAGATCTGTAAAAGTCGTGCATAAGTGCACCATTGTGCCTCCCGTCCTATTGTCCATATTTATTTGTACCTATTTCCTGTATTCTTACTCATGTTTATACTTATACCTATTATCTTGTAAATGATTGGCAAATAAATAGTGTTAATTAACTGCTCGTGCATAAACTACCACACTTTTCTTTGTGTCTTGTTTGTACCTTACAAGTGAATTACGTGTTTGTTAGGAAAACTGAACGTCTGCTTGTTTATTTTCAAGAGAACAATAGAGATATCTATGTCCATCTTGCTTCTGCTACAGCCTTCAGTTATCTGCATGCTAACTACATCTAGCTAGTGGTTCCTGTTCTCTGCAAGACCCTTAGAAGTTGTGGATTGTCAGGCTTTTCCATCCTATCCACCAGCAGGTCATTTTTGTTTTCCTTTTCCATCTTTCTTTTTTCCATGTTTTTGATGCTATATCTTAGCAAATGACCAGGCATGGTGAATTGGAAAACTTGCTTCTAACACTGAGATCTGGTTGTTCCTAATAAAAGGATTACTGTTGAATTTGGTAGTATTGCTGTGACACTGAATTAGATACACAGACATAGATGGAAGAGATCTATTAAAACCCAGGGTTAAATAAGTTATAAATAATTTAAGTTTCACTGAATTAATTGTGCTGTTCTATGTTTTGTTAAATCTGTATTCGATATCATTTTTAGGGCGTTAACTTTTTCTATTCTGATATAGTCATCAGTGCAGCAAAAAGTAACATACAGTCTTCTGATTGGCATACACATAATGCAATCGACTGAGCCATCATCATGAACAACTAACTCTATCAATTCTAGAATCTGAGGCAGGATTCCTAAATAACAAGTGTTAAGGCTAGGTCACACTGGCCGACGGATGCAAAAATGCAAAACGTATGCAAAAAGGACACAGCGGACAAGCAAATTTTCGGGGTGCTCCATCCGTTGTCATCCGCTCCAAAAAGTGGCAAAATTTGCCATAAACAGAACGGAAAAGAAAGGAAAAGAACGACGTGTGGTAGTATGTAGCAGGGATGTTAAAGGGATGTTCATAGGAAGCCTAGAGGATGTATATAGGATGCAAACCGTTCACTGCTCATCCTTTCTATTTCCGTGCTACTAAACGCTGTGTAGACGTTCCGTGGACCTTTTGTTTCCTCCCTCTTTCCGTTTTCAGCTTGCAGCGGATGTGAGTTGCAAGGATGCCCAGAGGATGCAGAGAGGATACAGGGATATATTAATGGATGATAAATGGACATAGAACGTTTGTTGCTCGTATGTCAGGATTTACATCGTACACAGCGGAAAGTTCATCCGCTCAAAAAGTTTTGTGCAGCTCAAAACTTCTTGAGCGGATGAAATCTCAGTGGACGGATGCTCAAAGGATAGAGCGGATAAAACACGTATGCAGTGAGTACACAAACAGATGCATAGCGTTTTTCCAATGGATGACAAGCTTTTTTAATGTTTACATCCTCTTTGCAGTGTGACAGGGCTTTAGGGAGTTATGACCTTCATGCCTGGCTGACTGCTTTAAAATTATATTCAAATTGGCCATTTCTATCACATGCAATGCTTTTGTCTTCTTTTAAAAACCCTGTAGTCCCTTAATTCAGGGGAGCATCAGAACGACTGAAGATTTACTGGCCAGATGCCCTTCCTGATGCCTACGTGGAGTTCACAGTAGATACTTTTCTTTGCACTCTGAGAGAGAAACATCTGCCACTACCAGAATTAAACTCTCAGCCTTCTGAGTGGGAGCAAGCATCTTCACCACTAGGCCACCGATGATGCACCAGGATTGAACCTGTTTTGTCCAGAAAAAACGCGAGGTAGACCGGGTTCCAACAACAAAGTCTTTATTCTTAACAGTAGTTGAAAAAATGGAACGTTGGCTCAAGCCCGTGCCAGTCTTTTATACCTTTTGTATCTGCCGGCTTGTAGCCAATGACATTTGTTTGAGTTTGCCGCCTTCCCGCGGCTTCAGGGATTGGTCCTTTTGAACCAATCCCTTCTAGTTTTAAAACAACCAATCAGAATGTATTATTTGGAGCCAACTATTTACATATAGAACACCCCTCCCCTCTTAGTTCAGTCCTACGTAGTGACGTAGTCTTGCAAGTAGGCGGGGCTTCTTCTGACCGGACTGACCTGCACCGGTTCATTCTTGTTTGTGTCTTCGACTGTTCGGATGGGGTGTGTCTCTTCTGTCCTCCCTGGAACGTCTGGAAGGGTGAGGCCGCCATTTTGCTGCCGCCTGAGTCGCTCAGGCCGGCGCTTCGCCGCTCCTCCCGTTTTCCTCCGGGCAGGTTGAGCTGGCTTGGCTGGCCCCCTCCGATGGATTCCCGCAACTTCCTTCAAACAGTGAGTCTCCATTTTGCTCTTTTTGGCTGAATTGATTTTCGGCGTTGGATTTAAATGGTTCTTTATTTTTCGCATTTCCCCCCCCCCCTTTGGTTTGAATTTTGTCATTTTTGTAATTGATTGGTTGTGTTTTTTCATTTCGTTCTAAATTTCGGGACCGGAGCTGGTCTATGTGCCGCTTCCACTCCCTGCCATCGTTTACCGTTAACCGGTAAGACTTGGGGCCTGTTATGTCTGTAATTTTGTCCGGTAACCATAACGGGTCCCCACTGAAATTCTTGCATTAAACTAAATCGCCCAATTTGAAACTCCTGAATCGTGTAGAGGAGTCGGGGGGGTTTTCAGGTGTGAAATTTGGATGCAGCCGGTCTAGCGTGCCGATTCTAAGTTTTCTCCCCATCAGTAGTTCTGAGGGGTTTTTTGGTTGTGGTACTTGGTGTTATATGTGGAGGGTGAGTAGCCGGTTATTTTGCCTTGGACGTCCCCAGTGTCCATCTTTTCCAAACCCTCCTTGGGAAACTGACCATTCTTTCAAGCCCTACCGTTTGCCAGCGCGATGGGCGGCGCTGTGAGGCATTCTTATACCTAGGGAGGCTAGGTATTGTTCGAATTGAAGAACTGGTTAGTTGTGGTCCATTATGGACACTAGGTGTCTGTAAGCCATGGGTTGCAAAAGTTTGTCTAATTCTTTTATTACAGTTTCTGTGTCGTTGATGGCATAATTTTTACCTCTAACCAATTGGAGTATGCGTCCACGACAATCAGAACGTGTGTCCCTTGTAGGACCTGCGAAATCGATGTGGATTCGCGACCAGGGGCCTCTTTGGAATTTCCCAGTCCCTTATTAGGGGCTTTTGGAGGAGATGGTCTTACTCTCTGGCATTTGTTGCACGAGTTTACCCAATATTCAATGTCCTTATCGAATACCCGGCCACCAGACATAACTCCTATCAAGGCTTTTTTATTTTAACAATTCCCGGTGTCCCTCGTGCAACATACTAAGTACCCTGGGTTGCAATTTGTTGGGATAATTACCCGCTCACCCCACAGTAAACACCCCTTTTCTATCGAGAGTTCGGTTTGTCTGGTCCGGAAAGGTTTAAAAGTCTCGTGTTTTTGATCTTCCAGCCAGCCTCTACCTACCCAGTTAAGTACGTGGGCAGTCAGTGGGTCTTTTGCAGTGGCTCTGTGACATTCATTCGTGGAGAATGGGTAGATCAGGGCAGGTCTCTATCGGTAGGCAGTCATCGTTGGTGCAGGGTCTTCTTCTGTTGCTGGCAATGGTTGCTCTGCTCAAAGCGTCCGCATGGGAATTTGTTTCCCTGGCCGGTGTATTAGAGTGTAGGAATAGGCTGCTAGGAACTCCGACCACCTAGTCATTCTTGGAGACAGGATATTTGATGTGGGTTTGTTTCCGCCAAAATTCCAAGTAGTGGTTTGTGGTTTGTGGACAATTTGAAAAGTCGCCCATATAGGTATTCCGTGAAAACGTTTTACCCCAGCGACAATTGCTAAGGCCTCGCTGTCCAGTTGGCTGTAATTCCGCGTCGGCTTTTGACAGTTTTGAATAGTACGCGATGGGTGCCTCTCTTCCGTCAGGGAGTTGGTGGCTCAGGATGGCTCCGACTCCAAACGGTGAAGCGTCCAGGTCACTCTCAATGGTAGCGTGTCGCTAAATTGAATGAGAACGGTGTTCGAAGTTAGCAATTTTTTATTTGCTGAAAAGGCTTTTTTTTCTCTTTGTACCCCCAAGTCCAAATTGCTTTCTTGTCCAGTAACCGGTTGTAGCGGTTCTGCTATTGTAGCCTTATTGGTAGGAAAACATTATAAAAATTTATCAGACCCAGAAATGCTTGTAACTCGCTTTTGTTCTTTGTTCTGGTGCGTCTTTTATGCTTTAGTTTTCTTTTCGGTGTGGGTGTATGCCCTCTCCGTCTATCAAATAGCCCAGAAATTCGACGCTCTTTTTAACCAGGCAGCACTTTTCTTTTTTACTTTTAATCAGCTTCCCTGAATATTAGTACTTCTTTAAGTCTCTTTTTAGTTGGTTTTCGTGTTTTGCTAAATTAGGACGTCGTCGAAATACGGTACGACTCCTTGTATGCCATTAAAAGGCGTTCCATTAGGCTCTGAAAAACGCTGGTGCCACACTGACTCCAAATTGAGCCTCTTACATCTGAATGGCCCCCTTGTGTGTAACTATGGTCTGTGCCCTGCTGTTTCGGGTCTACTGGGAGTTGTTGATAAGCTTGGGCCAGGTCAAGTTTGGCAAAAACTTTTTCACCCCCCAGGGAATGTAGCAAGTGCTGGACTACTGGCACGGGTATGCGCTCTGTTGTAGTGCGTGTTCAGGTCGCCTTGTAGTCACCACAGATTCGAATTGACCCATCAGGCTTATAATAGGTGTGACTATTGGCGTTTCCCATTTGGCATGGTCCATCAGGTTCTAATACCCCCTGAGCTACTAGTTTATTTAGCTGTTCCTCAATCTTTGTTTTTAAAGCAAACGGGACTCGCCTGGCTTTTAGTCTTCTTGGGTTAACCTGGAGTCTAGACTGAAAGAAATAGGGTTTCCCCGATACTTGCCAAGTTGAGGCCATCGAACACGTCTTGGAATTCCCGATTAGGTCTTCCTCCCAGTCGTTGGTCTCACTCGGTCTACCCCGGTCATTCCGATGTCCCAATGGTGCGAACCATTCGATTGCCAGGAGGCTCGGTCTATCTCGATCGACTATGGTCAGCGGAAGTACCCTCAACATGATGTTTGTACGTGACTTGGAATTGGCCCATGCCAACTACCAGGATTCGGTTTCCCTGGTTAGTCCTGAGTGTTAGCGCTGCTTGGGAGTTTCTTTTGGTTGGATGTCAGGGACTAGTTGCTTTATGGTTCCCAAGAGACCATGGATAGGAAGAGATCCCGAGTCTACTTCCATTTCGCAGGCTTCCTTAATGTCTTATGGTTATCTTGGACTTTCTTCCATACTTTCCTTCTTTAGCAGTTCCTATTGTAACAGTTTGTGATGTGTATTCTCTCTGTTTGCGGTTTGCTTGTTCCGCTGCCACTTTCTCTCAGTTTCGCCTGGCTTGGCTCGTGTGGAAATTGTTGTGTCTCGTTTGGCTGTTAGTTTTTTTGTTCCTGCAGACTTTCTCGATATGCCCTCGTTTCTTGCAATTTCTTGCAGAGAGCAT
Source organism: Laticauda laticaudata (assembly GCA_004320025.1). NCBI lineage: Eukaryota > Metazoa > Chordata > Lepidosauria > Squamata > Elapidae > Laticauda > Laticauda laticaudata. Next base: position 5,533 of record BHFT01047272.1, on the reverse strand, counting down.
CGAGAAACCTGCATTCAGCTCTTGGGTGACTTCCTCCGCGCAGCAGCGCATTCCCACCAAAATCTCTTTCCACGCTCTTTCCTGCTGGGTACATACGGTGGACCTCGTCTCTTCTTCGTCTGATTCGGACGTTTGCCATAGTCTTCGTGGTGGGGGTAACAGGAGACGTTTTTCTCCTTTGCGTTTCACGGGGAGTTCATGGGGGTACATACGGGGCTTTCCCGATCGTATCGGCGTTTTCTCTACCTGGGGGGGGGGGGGACTGATGGTTTTTCTTCTGGGGGGTTTGTTTATTCTGGCCAGTTTGTTCATCGCTGCTGTGTTTGCCATGTACGGCCGATTTTTCGGCTTCAGCGGCTGTGGCTTCCGCGATGGCCTCGGCTAAGGTTATTTTAGGGCTTGTTTAGTAGCTTGCTTTGTGTTGTTGAATCTCTTTAGTCCCAACACTACTCGGTCTCTCATAGCCTCACAAGGTTTAGGAATTCGCACTTCTCCCCTATTGTCGGAGAGCGGCTACGAAATCAGCTCATCTTCTCACCTTCTCTCTGGTCTCTCCGGTAGAATTCGTGCCGTTTTATGAGTGTGGACACCATCGGTGCATAGTGGGCTTTCAGACAGTTTCTGGAAGTTCGGACCATGTTTAGTTTGTTTAACGTCTGGGGCTTCACCAGGGCTTTAGCCATCTTGAAGACAAGTCGGCCCACATGCGTTAAGAAAACGGCTCTCTTCTATATTCCTCCATCTCATTGCTTTCCAGGTACACTGGAAACGGTCTGCATAAGGAATTCCCAATCCCTCTTCGTTGGGATTAAAAGGTGCGGGCGGTATGCGTTGTTCCCACCATTCTGTTTGCCGTCGGAACTTTCTCTCACCGCTGCTGTGTCTGCGTTAGGATGACCCACCCTCGTCTCCATTGTTTTTGTCCGAAAAACGCGAGGTAGACGTTCCACAGCAAAGTTTTTTTTTCATAGCAGTAGTTGAGAGAAACGGAACATTGGCTCAAGCCACGCCAGTCTTTTATACCTTTTTCTCTCTCTGCTATCTCATATATTTGTTTGAGTTGCCGCCTTCCCGCGGCTTCAGGGATTGGTTCCTTTTGAACCAATCCCTTCTAGTTTTAAACAACCAATCAGAATGTATTATTTGGAGCCAACTATTTACATACAGAACAGAACCAGCTGAATCTTTGGCCTGATCAGCAGGGTTATTCTTGCATCTTACATGTTCTGTCCTTCTTCTAGTCAGTAGAATGCAACTTTACGTATATTCAGAGTTTCAGATGCCTTTGAGATATTCATTTAAGGAATAGAAATAGAATAGAAAAGCTTATGGCAGCACATTTAAGTGATTCAAATACTTAGAAGTTTTTCCAATAGAATTTGAACTGGCTGTGTTTTGCTAAGTAATCTTCTGAATAACTAGGAGAATTTCTAAATAATCTTCCATCAAGTAAAGCAACAGTTAATCAGTGGGACTGTGAATTACAGGAACAGTTTATTTTCCAATGAAATATTTATGTGATGTACTATTTTAAGAGGACACGAGGAGAAGATAAATATGATTTTTCTTCCATTAATGAATTTAGTTATTGAAATGTTTTTAATGTTTTAGGATATCACATTCTTTTAAGAATGTCAACAAAAGTGCATATATTATTGTTGAGGCTTTTGTAATATGCACAATTATGTAGGTATAGTTGCTTAATTGATGAATGAGAAGGCTAAATCACTTTTTAAAATCACGGTATTATGTATATGGAGCAACTTAGACCTGCGTAGCAAAAATGAGTATGAGAACCTTTAGAATAAACTTTTGTTAGTAATAATAAGAGCTTACTTTTATAGTTAACAGTTGTGCTTAAGATACATTAAGTGGTGCCTCACTTTAAGACATGTTAAAAATGTGAAAAGCTACAATATTTTAGGACAACAATCAGATAGTATAAATTTAAAAATATGTGGCCATACTTTAAAAGTACATATAAATACTTATTTCCTTTGTGTATTTTTATGTAATCAAAGCATTTCTATTTTCTTTCTTTCTCTCATTCTCTTTCTTTCTTCTACAGTCTCAAAGTAGCAACACTACTACAAACTTTATTGTAGTAACAAATACCAATAAAACTATTCTATAATTATGATAGTACTATTTGATGAAAATGATTTTTTCCATGGAAACTGCATTTTTTAAAACTAGAACGAAAAGCTCCATTTTTGCATCTTGTTTAACCAGTGGTCCCTCTAGTGGTATATTAGCAGCAATACTGGCAAAAAAACCTTAAAAACTTAAATTCTGACACATGCTTTCTTTTAATACTAATCTTCACAATATTTTTCATAGCAAAATATATTCTTTAAAATACATTGAACAATATCTATAGAAATATACAAAATAATAAAATAGCCATTCAAAACAGTGCTCAGAGTTATAGAACAAGTAATGGCAAAAATGGCAGATGGAAAATTACCTTAAATTTGTAACTTTTTGTTTGCAAATGTTACATTTGCTCACAATAGAAGATTTTCAACAAAAAGATTCTCAACAGAAGATTTCTAAAGAATATATTCCTACAGCTGGAAATGTTTCATGGTCTTTTCTCCCTGAACACTCACTCTCTTCTGGTCCATTTCCCTAACCTGTAGTGTTGATTTTACGGTGTCCTCCAACTTTTCCTCTTGCTCCATCCTTGCCAGCCACACAAACAACTTTAGTATATCTTTTGTTTTTAAATTTTAATTTTTTGTTCCATTTTCAGACTGTTTCCAAAAGAGCTCTGTGTTGCCACATTATTGATTTATTTTTTTTTTGCCTCTTTTGTTTGTCTTTGTGCTTGCAGAGAATATGGGGGGGGGGGGG
>BHFT01047270.1:0-20434 GCA_004320025.1 Laticauda laticaudata | reverse complement strand
AGGTCCCAAATTTTATAAAATTGTTTATCCTCTTGTTCTCTGATTTCAAATGTCAATCTACTCATTTCAGCACATTCAGCTCTTTTGTATATATTTCTAAACCACTTCATTTGTTGGTTTATGGTACGTGAACATATACAATGAGCGTTATGTACAATCAGTGGTATGGCTTGTTAAACAAGCCATGATTAAAATATCTTGGCTCAGCTTTTGCGTGGATCACACAGCCATTATGCTCCTCCTTATAATGGGCCTTCAAAAAGCTAATCCTGAATGAGAAATTGTTTGCTGAAATGAAATTTAAAGGATGATTTTGCCTTTCTTTGTTTATCTCAGTTTTTGCAAACAAAGTGCTCTCCAGATCTTTTGGATCACAACTCTTAATCCCAGTCTGCATGTACAACATCAGGAATTATTAAGATTAATATAGATTAGTGGACTTCTTAATAATCTGCTCTCCAAGAGTTTTAACTATAACCTTGGTGGGCTTGGTAGGTGTGGCTTGGTGGGCGTGGCAGGGGAAGGATACTGAAAAATCCCCATTCCCTCCCCACCCCACTAACCTGCTTTCCAGCTCTGTTCTCCTGTGCAAGGCAACCAAAGAAGACCCAGCCGATCAGCTGGGACTTGGGAGGCAGAGAATAGATGGAGGCGGGGCCACTCAGAGGTGGAATTTGCCAGTTCTCCAAACTACTCAAAATTTCCACTAGGTTTTCCAGAACTGGTCAGAAGCTGCTGAATACTACCTCTGATGCAACCCCTCCTTCCATCCCCTGGAGTATGGGAAAAGCTTCTGCAGTTAGTAGGCTCATTCAACCCAAGTGATAAGGACTCACAAGTTGCCAACACCATTCCTTCATGGAAAAATATTTTCCTGTGATTAGCCTATCATGCACCAACAATGCTAAAACACTGCATTTAATTTCCCAAGGGAACATTTATATCCTGGCCAGTGACAGGTTGCTTTGTTCTTTGGCCAGCCTTGGCTTAGGCTCCAGTGCCAGAGAACACCTGCCACATATTGAATGACCAACTCCCTTGGGATGGGTGGGGTATCATGTGGGTGGAGGATCAGGGGTCCACACACAAGCCAATATACTTGCAGATACTTCCCGCTGCTGGCTGCTTAATTGAACAGCCAGAATGCCTGACTGAAGACCTGTGCCTGAAAAGCAACAGAGGATATTTGTTATTAGTAACAGCAGTCAACACTGGGAGCTATATTCAGCAGGAACAAGGAGCAAGCATAACTCTGAAGAATGACCAATGAGCAAGAGGACTATAGAATGGGGTCTCTCTTGCAATGGAGCTTTTAAACATCAATCGTTGCCCAAGAATGTAAGTTTGCAATTAAATGCCACCAGTTCGAATTGTTCTCAGAAAGAAACAGGCTGCCTTCATTACAGCTAGAGGATTTGAGGTATAATAGAATTCTTCCATATGGGTTGCTCCCATTTCTTTCTTCCTGTCTGCTGGAAGAATATCCTGCAATAACAGCTGGGCCCTTTGGCTTATTGGACTCTCAAATTTGTTGCCACAAAACGTTTAATAAGGCAAAAAGGATATGTTTCATATATTTTCTGGATTAGAGATCTGGTTTTGCAAAAGGGGCAGAAGTAAATAGTCCTCCTTCTATTTGTCATCAATAGCTTTTATTTAATGCCTGTAGTATTTTATCTTCTGGAAGGACCCTCAAGCTATTTATAACAGAAGAAAATAGCATTCAAAATCAACATGAACAATAAAATAAATTATCCCTAAAATACAAAGGTTGCAATTTTTTTAAAAAATGCAAAATATAATTGGCAATCTTGCATGCTTGATTCATAGAATCTCCTCTTCTTAGAAGGAGAAGCATATGAATGGTCTTTCAATGATTTACTCACTGTGTACTTCCTCACAAGAGATAGCTAGTATGCACTTCAGTGTGGCAGATTTCTGAATGAGTCATATTTTTAAAGCATCCACCAAAATCGAAATCCGTCATAGCATCTGTTCCCAAAATTTCACCCCTCAACTGAAGTCAAGACAATAGCCACAACTGCACAACTGCAGCCATTATTTTCAGTATTATGACTTCCCTCCCAGGCAAGCACCCCTGATTCTAAATATGGGTTCTACAACTTTAAATTTCAGTTCTGAGGTTTATTGTTCCCATAAAACTGGAAAGCATCCATCTTGAGAAAATCTGTGTTACTGATTAATTGTTCCTCAGCTCAGCCAAACATTGAAAACTTTTATTTACTCAAAATAATCTGATGTTGCTAAAAGCTCAAACTCTGAATTTGCACGTAAACAACAATCACCCCCACCCCCCTACTTAAAATGATTTCTGGTACCCACAGGGCCTAGAATAAAAAATCTTAGCTTATGATACTCATAACCTCTCCATCAAAATCAAATGCACAGAGCTAACTGTCTGCCAGTAATGCTCAATTACCTCAGAATACTTGATTATTATTTGGGTGCTGCAGACAGGGAGAAGAGGACCATCTGCTAATCCATATACATTGTCATAATATTTCTATATATGAACATTTATGTCTGAAATGTTGGTAGTTCGAATCCCTAGCATCGCTTAATGGAATGAGCTCCCATTACTTGCCCCAGCTTCTGCCAACCTAGCAGTTCGAAATCATGTAAAAATGCAAATAATAGAAAAATAGGACTTTGGTGGGAAGGTAACAGCATTCCGTGCGCCTTTAGCGTTTAGTCATGCCAGCCACATGACCATGGAAATGTCTTTGGACAGCGCTGGCTCTTCGGCTTTGTAACGGAAATAAGCACCACCCCCTAGAGCCGGAAATGACTAGCACGTACATGCAAGGGGAACCTTTATCTTTTTATATCTGAAATACTTTACTTGCTCTCATTACAATGAAGAGGTTTGGGAATACATTTGCTTGCCTTTTTGCTCAAATTGAAGAAATTTGCAGAAAATATATTGCCTGAGTAAGAAGTGTTGAGGGGTATTTTCAAGACGAATGTTTTTCAATTTTTGCAAATTTAAGATGTATGGATTTAGATTCCCAGAAATCCAGCTGAGGAACTCTAAGAGTTGAAGTCCACAGATCTTAAAATTTCTAAGATTGAGAAATACTGTTCAAGATTCTTCTTAGGATCCTACATGTTGACTGGATTGAGATGACCAACCCTTAAGAGGAATCACTGTAATATCTATTTTTATACAAGTGGTCTTCAACTTACAAACACAGTTGTAAGAATTTCTGTTGCTCAACGAAGCAGATGTTAAGTGAGACACACTTTGTTTTACAACTTTTTTTTCCCCATGATGGTTAAGTGAATGACTATAGTTACTAAGCGAATCATGGGGTCATTAAGTAAATGTGGTTTCCTCCATTGATTTTGTTTGTTGGAAGCTGGCTGGGAAGGTCAAAACTGGTAATTGCATAATGCCCAGGATGCTGCAACAGTCAGAAACACATGCCAATTGCTGTATGCCCAAATTTTGATCATAAGATCCTGGAAATGCTGCCACCATCATAAATACAAGGATAGCTTTTTCAACACTATCACAACTTCAAACAGTCACTAAATGAATGGTTTTAAGTTGGGAGCAACCTGTACATTTTAGGCAATTCTAGTTCTGTTTTTCACCATGTTGACTTAAGATCTTTGTAGTTTGTTTAACTTCAAGTGCAGCCTTAAAAAAAATGGCTACTTCCTTTCCTCATATATTCTTGCAGAAGAGAGAATCTGTTTGCCAGAGTCCTTCTTTAATTGCAACTTGTTCTTCATTCCTTTGGGTTTTTTTTAAAATCTTGCCTACTTTTATAAATAACACAAGTAGGCAACATACGTACCATTCCTTCCTTCTCCTACTTTCCCCACGATAACAACCCTGCAAAGGTGAGATGGGCTGGGAAAGACTAATTATTTATGGTTATATAGGACTAGCTCAATGCCCATGCTTTGCTATGTAACTATATGGTGAAGCTTAGTTTTTGGTGAAGAAAATAAAGGGGGGGAAATTCTGCCTCTTGCCTACCAGTATCCATCGGTATTCATATGGCTAGCGTCCTATCAGTGTGTGAGAGAGTTGAGGGCTGTTTGGAAACTGAAACAGTATTTGCTGTGTGAGCAAGAAAGAGACAGCAAGGAGCGTGNGTGTGTGAGAGAGTTGAGGGCTGTTTGGAAACTGAAACAGTATTTGCTGTGTGAGCAAGAAAGAGACAGCAAGGAGCGTGGGTGTGCCTTAGCTCCACTCACAGCACTAAAGCTGCTTGGTGCTGTGAAACTAAAAACGAAACTGAAACTTCTCTCCACTGCTTGTGTTTTGCATTTGGAATAAGTTTCTCTTCAGGTGGGTAGGGGGAGTAGAACTCCTAAGCATCAGAGTGTGTTAGTAATTATGTACAAAATACTAATGCTCTGATGTTCATTTCAATAAATCCTTTATTAGTGAGCAATTAGAAGCCAAGAGGAAAATACATGCCAAATTTCAAGTTTGTAGGCTTTACGGTTCTGGAGATTTTGTAATGATGCGTGAGTGGTATTTCACTTTTGTATATATAGATTCAAAGAAATGTAAGGTTGACAAAGAGTATCTTTTGGTTTCATTTATTATTTTAGTGCATTTTGGTTTGACACATTGTTTTTGCTGGGATTATTTTTTAATGTTTTCTTTGTATTGGTTGGCAGAGTTTTTTTTTTAACCTGGCTATGGCTTTTTGGGTGCCTAGGTCAAAAAAAGGGTTAGTAAAGGTATGAATGCAAGTAATTGTTTGGGTGCTACCTGAAACGTTAGCTGTGGCAACACAATGCAAATTATACAAAGCAGAATTTGAAAACCCCTGTCATCAGAGATGTCCATCACTCAGTGATTAACAGTCCCTCCCCCCAATAAAAGTATTACCTCATGATTGGATTATATAACTCAGAGTCCTTGCCCCATTCAAAGCTGCCATTATTTCAGGATTGGCACCGCCTTGAATGTCTCTGAAAGGCTTTTAGCAAACATGAGCCGATGGACTTCTGAATGTCGTTCCTGAATTATGATCACAGTTGGGGAACAGAACTTCCTCTGCTAAGCAAGGTGATGCTGTTCAGTGAGCCACACCCAATTTTATGCAATATTTTTGCTATGGTTCTTAATCATTCTTAAGTGAATCATGTGGTCATTAAGCAAATTTGGCTTCTTTCATTGACATTACTCATTGGAGGGCAGCTGGAGAAGGTACAAATGGTAATCACATCACCGGGGATCACACTGGAACTTTGCAACTGATTAAAAAAAAAAATACATATGGGTTTGTGGGAAGCCTACCTCCATCCCAGAAGAATGAAATATTTTGGGAAATATTTAAAAAGGCAGAATATTATATTTCTCCAAAGGGAGAAATGGAGGAACATTCTCTTCAAAGCAGAAAGCAGACCCAATCTTTCTTAATATACTACAGCAGATGCCAGCATTTAATAAATAAAGAGCTTATTGAAAGAGGAAGACAACTATCTAGATGGTTCTATTCATAAGCAAAGCAAATACTGCCAGCAGAAGCCCATTCAAGACAGGATATTTCAAAACTCCTTGCAGCAAAGTTTGACAGTTAACAAAGGCAGAATGGTTGGATTAGAAAACAGTCCCACACCCAAGATCCAGCAGGGGACGAAAGCTATTAGCCACAATAGGAATTGCCCAACTTTGTTGCCCAACCTCACCTCCCCAGCAGTATTTCAGGACTTGTATAAAATGGCTAGTTGTTCAGCTGACCCAGAATTGCACATTGCCTTTGTGTGGTTCTGCTTCATCAATAAACCCACTTTCCAGTCAGCCTCCATGTTGTTTCCAGAGTTTTTGTCCCAGCTTGGAACTGAACCAGATGGACTTTTCTTCCAAGAGGTTACAGGGTGCCCAAATTTTGATGGGTGGGGAGGGTGGAACGGACACTGCAACAGTTGTAAGAGTGAGGACGAATTGTAAGTTGCTTTTTCAGTGCCTTGTCACTAAACAAATGGCTGGACGTCAAGGTTTGCCTGAACTGGGTTCAGTTCAGCTCCTAGATCCGTGTTTTTCAACTTTTGGCAACTTTGTGTTGATTTCAACTTCCAGAATTCTCCAGTCAGCAATGCTGGAGGTTGGGAAACATTGTCCTAGACAGTTTTTCTTTGGAGCTGAAGAGGAAGGGGGGGTGTCCCATAGGAAGAAGTCTCATCTTATACCCCTCCCCCTCTTGGAATCCCACCCCCCAAGAAGAGACCTTTTGCTCTTCTCTTGTTGCTTTCCAGAGCTTCTAAAGGCTGCTTTCTCATACACACCATCACAGGGCTTGCTTTGTTTTTCTTTCTGACTTGTCCTATCATGAAAATAAATGATGAGAGGGAAGAACAAGCAGCGAGGCAAAAATCCTTTTTGCACTCGGAGAACAAAACCGGCAGCTGTTTGGAATGGGCGGCACAGCTAAAATATCAAGTTCCTAGCCCTTTTACTTTTTTTTTTTCCTAATTGAATCCCATTCCTAAGAGGTCTGTGAGGGGTGTGCATAAGTGCACCATTGTGCCTACCGTCACTGTCATATTGTCCCCATTTATTAGTACCTATTTCCTGTATTCTTACTTATATCTATTATCTTGTAAGTGATTGACAAATCAAATAAATAAAAATAAATCAGCCCAATTCATTGTTGGTGTGCACTTGCACGTGTATGCGAAGCATTTTGTATAAGGTTTTGAAGTCCCAGATTAAATGCTGCTTCAGTTACCAAAGTGAACCTAGATAGGGAAGCTGCAACATTAATCCATGGTTAGAACAGAGGTGATAATAATGCTGGCTTACTATGCAGGATTGTTGTGATGATTGCACATTGCATTTGATGCTAATGAAATGCTGTCCTTTGCTCAAGGTTTTATTTTTCACCAATTAAAAGTGAACAACAGCAAAAGCAAAAAGATTGAAACAGGAAAGAAATATGTATACACAACCTAAAACAAAATTTATACTAGAGCAAAGATTGAAATGAAAATATGAACAAATAAGTGTCATTAAACAATTTTAGTTTCTCTTAAAGGAGCATATTTTAATGTTTTAACTTGTTGTGTAATATATTGTATGGTATTCAGAGAAACCATTTTTGCTGAAATTTAGTTAAACTTTTGTAAATATATATTGTCAGTTTTTCCAGTGTCCAATTTTGGTCTCCTGGACTTAGGTTGTCAACAAGGTCTTTCTTTTCTAATGTTGATTCTTGCTGCTGTCAGCATATTGCATAATAAGTTGTAATGCTTTCATTTATACTCTTTGGCAACATGCCTAATAATATATGTGATATTGGTAAAATTCCCTTAATGTTTGACAGTACCACAGAAAATATTAATTTTTATTCATTCATTCATTTATTCATTCATTCATTTATTCATTCATTCACTCACTCACTCACTCAGACCACACATCTTATCAAAGCAATCCTGGGTGGTACACAACTGGTGAAAAAAACCAATCCAATAAAGACAGATTAAAAACCAATATACATAAAAAAAACTATTGATAATCCATTTAAATGATTATGCACTATCATTATGTACTATCAACCTCAAATCAAAGATCCATTTAATTCAGAGAATCTGAGTCAATGCTGCTGTCTGCATCCAAAATGAAACTTATTGAAATCCATTTTGAGAAGGTTGCTAATAAAATTGTATGGAGAAATCCATCTAGCCACTTAAAGTCAAAACTCACTTGAAGAATCATAAGAACAATATGACAAAAACTCTGTTCTTATTGCAGAAATTTTACAATGGTCTCCTGCAGTTGCAGATAGTGTTCTGAAAATCAGCACAAGAATGTCCCCCCACCCCCCACCCCGGCTTGGACTTAAGAGAGGAAAGGAAAGTTTGTTTGCACATATTTGTCTGTGGTGCAACTTTGGATTTTGATCAGAATTTTGGAAGAGATGTAGGCAGGGAAACTGTAATTAAAACCAGAAGAATAGAAAACCATCATACTTGACTGAAAGCACAACACTGCTTGTGCAACAAACCGCTTGCATAAAAGTTGATGTTTAGCAGCTTGTGGCTGGGCACACCCAAAGCGATTAGTTGTTTAGAAGAATGTTCGTGTTTGACCTGATTTAGTCCAATGAGGACTAAATGCATGACACTGATTATGAACTGTTTTCCATGCCATAAACCTCAACCAAACACCAAATTATCCTGCAAAACAGCTGCAGACCAACTCAATATAGCTATTGTATTGGTTATTGGGATATAAAAAAATATTGTTTAACAAATGCTGAATTGAAAGCATAGTGAATAGATTGATATTTTGGAGATCATTGCCTGCTCCTTAGCATTCTGGTATTCATTTTGTGTTGCTTGGGTACCCTGCACATTTGACATTTTGAAAGCATACATATATGTACTTTTACAAAATGCAATCTTCTAGGTGAATACTCAGAGTGGCTGGTTTATGTATCTGACAAATTGTCCAAATAACAGGTTGTCGCTCCATACCTGTTACCTGTCAATTAGTCTCTTTCTGAAGGTCGATCAAAAGCTGAGTTTCTCAACATGGCAGTCTTAGAATGTCTGCACTTCAACTTCCAGAATTCCTCAGCAAGCATACTGTCCAGTGCGGTGGCCTAGAGGTGTCGCTCTCGCCTCATAATCAGGAGGCTGAGAGTTTGATCCTAGGTAGAGGCTAATATTTGGAATAATCTCTCCTGCTGGAGCAAGGGGTTGGGCTAGATGACCTTCAAGGTCCCCTTCCAATTCTGTTATTCTATGTCTATGAACTAGAAGACAGACTCTATGTTGACAGGATCAGGAACCCACAGCTAGTAGAAAAAAAAGCCACCTTTCCTGTTTAAATTGACCTCAGGTATTAGATAAGATCTTGAAAGGCATTTTTGGAAGGGCAGTCAACCACTGCTCAGGAAGATAAGGGACACCCAGTCTCTCCTGCAATTCAATCCAAAATGCCGATAGTCATGAAGCATTGTGAGCATGGAAGACTGTATCTGTAGAAGCCCAAAATGGCCCAAAAGAGCTGGGAAGATCTTGATTCATAAACCACATCATTGAAAAAGGATACTGGATGGTGTCCAAAGCAACAATTATCTCAAATGAAGACAGAAAACAGTGTTTTAATGGAACAAATTTAGTTGCCTTAGTCAAATGAAGATACAGGACAATATTGCATTGCATTTTGAATAAGGTGATGAGTCCTCCAACTCCCTGATATTCTGGATATGAATTCTGGAATTCTGTGTTTTAAGACACCTGAAGAGTACCAAATTAGGTACAAAAGGTCTTTGCAACAAACTACACATATGTTAAATATACTAGAATAGAATATTTGCAACTAGAGACTTCTATGGAGAATGAGATGCATTCCAAAAAGTAATTGGCTGGGCTAGTATAAATACCAAATATCATTGTGTTTGTTTATTTAAACATTTCTATACTGCTTGTCACTACTAAACAATTTATAATTAGATACATTTAAAGTAGAAAATTAAAACAGTAGATAAAAATGTACATTAAAAGACCATACAAAATAAAATAAGTGATAAACAAACATTTTAATAAATCCTGAATTTAGTTAGTAGTAAACAGTTATTCTTCTGTCTCCAACCTTCCCTTTTTAGGGAAGGTTCTTGGGAAGGTGGAGGGAACCACTGATCACTACAAAACAGTGTTTCACAACTTTGGTATATCCATACCAATCCACATATCCATACAGATATGGGGATTTCAACTGCCAGAATTCCTCAGCCAGCATAAGGAATTCTGGGAGGTAAAGTCCATATGTCTTGAAGTTGACAAGGTTGAGAAGGTTTTATTCCTAACAACACTGCTTTAAAGAATGTAGATTATCTGGATTTAAATCTTATCTGGTTTCGGGCTTGATAGGGAAGGATATAACATAGGCTGCACTAATAGTATGGTAATCTTTGGTACCATAACCCAGAGTTTCCTTCTGGACCACTTACAAGGGATGGAGATTGAGGTTCTGAGCTTTAGTGGTTCCGCTTCTTTCTCAGCAGCTTTCCTTCATTATATATCACATTCTGGCCACATTGACCATGTGGTCAAAATCATGTCCCAATGACTAGAGGCTTTTAAAGTCTGGTTGGAAAGAAATAGGTTGAGTTTTCATTTCTGTGTAAAAGTTCTCTGTTGGCTCTGATGTCAAAGGGTTGGCATTTCCTCTGAAATAGCAGATTCCATGATTTGGTGGTCCTTTCGGGCTCATAGCTAATATTGGATGGTAAGACAGAGCCTTAGACAGGGAGACTTTGCCCAACTCCACTTAGTTATGGAGCAAGTAATCCTGGGAACAGCAATTATTCCTCACCTGGTTGAACTATTTCCATGCAATCTTGAGTAACAGCAATTGGTACAAATTGCAGCAGCTCCGATATATTAAGTGGCACTAGGAGATCATGAACATATTACAGCTGTACAGCGTGCCCTCCATTGGATACTAGTAGGTTTTCATGTTCCATGTAAAATTCTAGTTTTAATCTATAAATGGCTTGGTATCAGAGATCATCTTAGGACACAGGTAGGAACACTGTATGTGGAAATAGGCTTTTCTTTTTAAAACCAGCATTCTGAGGTTGGGATAGAAGGAGCCAATAAAAATAAAGAACTGGAGTGCTATGTTCCACTTCCAATCAGAAGTACTACTCCAGCATTTTGAATTAACTGAACTTTTCAAAATGTATTCAAGGGAGACCCATGCATAACCCATTGCAATAATCTAAATAAGAAGCTACCTGATCATAGCTTTTCACACTAAATTACCTTTGTCCATTTTTATTTGATTCCCTGTTTAACAAAAATTAAATAGTGTTAATATTTCTCTTTAGTCATGTATTCCATAAAGCCTTCTTATTGCTGTTTTACAAATTATAATTACAAAACTGTAATTACAAATTACAGTTACAAATTGTACAAATTACAATTTGATTATAAATTGGCAGGTCTTTAGAGGTCACATACCATCCTGCAACCTCAAGAGAGGCATCTTCGTAATGGTCTAATGCAGGGGTCTTCAAACTTGACAGCTTTAAGACTTGTGGACTACAATTTCCAGAATTCCTTCTGCAGTCATGTTAGCTCTGGAATTCTGGGAGTTGAAGCCCATAAGTCTTAAGCTTGCTAAGTTTGAAGACCTTAGTCTAAAGGGACTAAAAACATCCAGGTGCTGTGAAATACCCCTGTACTGTATTAAAATGGTTGACTCCTAACCTCACATTCTGATTGGCTAAGAAAGCCACTATAGGGATTGGTTCACTAGGAACCAATCCTAGGAGCCGCTAAAAAGGCGGCAAAACCAAACTAATGTCATTGGCTACAAGCCGGCAGGCAAGCCCCTATAAAAGGGCTGCCGCGGCTTGAGCCAATGTTCCGTTTTTCACTTGTAAATCAACTAACAAAGACTTGTTGTTGGAACCCGGTCTACCTCGTGTTTTTCCGAACGGAACAACCCCAGTCATTTCTAAGAAGATGAGCTTATTCCTGCGGAGAAATAAAAGTTTACATTCTCCACCCTGTCAATTATCAGCAGTGCACTTCTTTCCTATCAAGTAGATTAGAAAGGCTTCAGCAAACAAACAAAAAGTGGAAATGGATTTCATTTAGCTCAATTTATTTATTTATTCTATTTTTCTGCATGGATTTTGAAGAGGAAATGTAGGCTAGTAAGAAGAACAGTAATGAAAACAGTGTGTCGTAAAAGAAAAATAATCCAAACATAAAAGGAAATATAAGTGATCCCTTATAAGTGATCCCTCCACTCCAGTTTTTCTCTATCCCAACCTTGTATATTTGAGACCACATCAACCAACCCTTCTGCTGAAATATATGTATTTTGGGAGGATGTGGACCATTTATTTGCAGCATGGTTCCTAATCAGTTTCGACCCCTGTTTCTCAACCCCAGGACTTCAATACCCAGAATTCCCCAACCAGCCAAAAGAGTTAAAATTCCACATCTTAAAATTCCTGAAGTTAAGAAATATTGGTTCGGTTTGAGCTTTCCTGATAATCCTCAAGTCACAACCACTTGTTTAACAACTATGTTAAATTGTTATAGCCAAAGTTGAATTTATGATGGTGCTGAAAAAAGTGACATATGATCAGTGCACACCCTTAAAAAAAAAAAAAAGTCTATGCTGCCCATCTCATTGGGGTGACTCTAGGGGGCTTTCAGTAATTAAAAATACAATACAAAACCTTAGAACAATAAATAAAGACATGTAATATTCAATTAAATTTAAATTAAGCAAGACGGGAGAAAGGAAGTTAAGTGCAAATTAGAAGGAGGTAGGATCTCAAAAAAGAGAGTATTTGTAGCTTAGGGTCCTTGGTGCTTTCTGAGCTTAAGTTGTTTTCTTGCAGATGTTTCATTATCCAAACGATGTAACACCACCAGTGATGGGGTCTGCCTAATCCATTAATCACCACCAAGATGTCACATTGCCACTGAGGCCCAGGCTAGCTGGAAGAGCCAGGTCTTCCAGCCATTTCAGAAGACCAGAAGATAGATGAGAATCTCACGTCGGCTGGGAGACCTGATATTCCAGAGAGAGAGAGAGTGTGGGAGCCACAGCAGAAAGGCTCTTCTGGACCCTACCAGCTGAAATTCCTTGAGTGACAACATGCCTCTTCTGGCAGCACAGGTGAGGTGGACTAATCTCTTTGGGATTAACTGGTTCTCAAATACAGACATTTATGACTAAGCAACCCCCTCCCACACATAGTCATGTGATCAAAATTTGGACACTTGACAACCAGCATGTATTCACACTGGTTGCATCATCTCAGACTCACATGATCTCCAGTTAAAACCTTCCCAGGGGACTTACAACAATATAGGAAACTGGATTTTCTTAATAACGATGGTAATTCACTTAACAGCAAAAAGGTTGTAATATTGGGTATGACTTACTTAAGAACTGGATTGCTTAGCCATAGAAGTTCTTGTCTCATTTATGGCCATAATTTGAAGATTGTACTTTCTTTTATCAAATCGTATATTTTAAAAAACCACACACACCCTATCATTTTACAGAAGTTAAAAAAACAGTTTCTCCTTTGAACTTCACCTGGCAGATCTATCTCGGCCAAATAGTATATATTAGAAGATTGTGGTCCATTAGAGGCTACTAAATTAGTCAAGCTGTGGGCAGAAAGAAGCTGGAATAGGCCTTTGAGCTTAGAAACATCCCTTGGCTCGGTTGACAGCTGGAATTTGGACTGTTTTTCCAGCTGCTTTTGAGGGCTGCAGCTATCACCCTATCCAGATGTTTAACAATCCTCATTAAGACTCAAGTAAAGACAAAGTTTTGTGGGAGGAAAATAAGCCATAGTTTCATTTATCTATTATTTTAAGATTCTCCTAAGTAGTTGGAAGAGACAAGACAAAGTGATACATGTGGGACTTTATAGACAGGAAGAAATCCAGATGACAGGAAGAGATGCTAATGTTCCAGATTCAGCCCATGCTCAAATCCACAGAGGAAAAGAGATTCTATGAGGCATTACTACAAAGTCTAGGATTACAGAAATATTTTCAATAGAATTTTAAGGTGCCAAATGAGATTGCCAATAGTGAATTAGGTGTGATGCTAACTCTCCTAATGGAAACAGCAGCTGTGTATCTAATTTGCCCTTCAATCATTTCTAATAGTACTTACTCACAAGGAAACCTAAGAAGCTAGCTTATACTCACACCGAATCCAACTGAATTTATGCAGTGTTTTCATTTCATAAATAAACAAACAAATCTTAAGTCCATGTCACACTGCACCAACGGATGCAAAGAGGATGTAAAACGGAGAAAAACGCTTGCCATCCATTGGAAAACGCGATGCATCCGTTGTGTACTCACTGCGTACGTCTTTCATATGCTCTGTCTGTCAAAAATCCGGTCTACTGCTATTTCATCTGCCTCAAAAAGTTTTGAGCTGCACAAAACTTTTTGAACAGATGAACTTTCAGCCACGTACGATCAACATCCGCGACACATACGGGCAACAAACGTTCTACGTCGTTGTCATCCATTACACGTTCTGCTGTATCCTCTCGGCATCCTCTGGCCATCCGCGCAACTCACATCCGCTCCAGTGGAAAGCGGAAAGAGGAGGAAGCAAAAGGTACGCGGAACGTCCACACAGCATTAGTAGCACGGACATAGAAAGGATGAAAGCAGATGCAGCTCAGATATAAAGCATTAAAACGGACAAAACGTTTGCATATGGACATATCTCGGATATTTAGGATGTCTGGAGGATGTCTAGAGTATGTGGAAGGACACCTAGTGGAAAACCGACATTTCCTATAAAAAGGGGAGGAAATCACCTGGATCTCACTATCAGTCCAGCAGCTGTGGTGTGCAGACTCCTTCAGCACTTGTCTTACTCTTCCACATCATCCATTGATCTCCACCATGGATCATCTCACACTCCTTTTGGTAGTCACGATCATTCAACACCAAAACCAAGCCCTCTTCAGAGTGTTTCACCTTTTTCTATGGCAAGGAGAAGAAGGAGACGTCCTCCAAGAGCTGTCTGGGTCCAAAAGATGGACTGGAGAAAGAGTGGAGTTTGGACTCCTATGACAAGCTGATGGTGGAGCTGAGGAATGAAGACCCTCGTGCATTCCAGCACTTCATGAGGATGCCATCAGCCATGTTTGATGAAGTTGTGGAGCATCTGAGACCCAGGTTGACCAAGGCAAACACCAACTTTCATCCCAGCCTGGACCCTGGACTGAAGGTGGCACTGACTCTGCACCACCTGGCCTCTGGGGCCACATACAGAAACAGGCAGTATGCCTGGAGGGTGTCACACAACACCATTAGCATTGTGGTCAGAGAAGTGGTGCAGGCCATCATCGAAAGAATACGTGGAGGAGCTCCTCCAGTGTCCCACCACTGAAGAAGGCTGGAGGAAAGTTGCAGAGCAGTGGTACAGAGGTGGAACTTTCCCCACACCGTTGGAGCCATAAATGGGAAGCACGTGGCCTGCCAAAGCTCCAGCCAACTCACGGTCCCATTATTACAACTACAAGGGATTCTTTCAGTATCATCCTCTTTGCCATGGTTGATGCTGACTACAAGTTCATGTACATACATGGACAGATGTCTCTGACGACGGGCTGGCTATGGGACTGGAGGAAGGAGGATGTGTAGTGGGCTGTCTGGTCTGCAGCTGGGTCAGGTGAGGCGTCTGTGGCATCTATGGCGTCCGATGAACCCTGGGCCTGGACTGGGAAGGGCTGCCCTTGCTGTGGGAAGTCCTGTAGTGGTAGGCTTGGTAGGCGAGGGGCTTGTTGAAATCCGTGGAAGGGCTTGACATCGCCTGGGGTGGAGGAGCAGACCTGGAGTGGGTGGGAGGCAGGTTCAGTTGGCCTGGAGGGTGGTGCAGAAGAGCTGTGAATCCTCTCCTTCATCACCTGGTACTCGGGCGTTTGGGCATGTCCATGAGTGTCTGGCTCACGATAGGTGATGAAGGGTTTGCGGTTCGAGAATGGTATGTCGAAGTGGACCAGCTGGGAGAGAAGATCTGTGCTGGCTTTGATTGTGTCCCTGATCTCCAAGAGGACAGTGTGGCTCTGTCCCTCTGGTCTGCCTCCTGCCTGCTTTCTGTGTAGGTGGAGTGGGGGATGGGGGTGGGGGTGGGTTGGTCTCTGGTGGCTTCTTCTTCTTGCTCCATCTGAGACAGGGGATCCTCCACGTCCTCCGGCATGGGAGTGCAGCTGTCGGGGGGAGTCTTCTGTCCGGGGGTCCTCTGAAGACACCTGCCTGGACATGGTAGCTGTCTCCTGGCTGGAAAGGAGTGGCTCTCTGTGGGCTGTCTGAGGGAGAGGGTTACAGAGGGCTGCTGCTGGGTGGCGGATCTCACTCTCCAGGAAGCTGCACTTGGCCACGACATAGATCTCTCGGTCAGTGAGCTTGACAGCGGCCTGCCCGGATTTCTTCAGGTGCAGCTTGCCATACCAGGTGTGCATGTGCTTCCACCACCCAGGAGGACATCTTGAAGTGTAGCCCAGGCTCTCCATCTTCTCTCTCCAAGCTGCCTGCTTTCTCTTTGGTGTCGCGATAGAAGCTGTGCCGCCCTTCCTCCACGAGTACTACGTTCGTCCCTCAGCCATTCCAGCACTCCTCCTCATTGCACTTCGGCAAATGGACAGTACTGTTTCCTCTCTCACCTTCTCCTTGCCTATGCTCTTCCTCCCTCGGCAGGGCTTCAGGGCCTTCAGCAGCAGGGCTTGAGGGCCTTGGGGCTGCGTCCACCACAGCAGCAGGCAGCAGGAGAAAGCCCACCAGCAGCAGCAGGGAGAAGCCACCAGCCAGCCAGCCAGAGAAGCGACCAGCCAGAAAACCAGGCAGCCAGGAGAAGTACCCCAGCAGCACCAGTCAGGAGAAAGCAGCAAGCACAACACAACAGGAGCACCCACCAGCGAGCAGCCAGAAAAAAAGCACCAGCAGCTTCAGAATCGCGCCGACGGGTTGGGATGGCTGGCTCGGTTCCTTCTTGCCAGGACTGGCAGGAGTTAGGCACAGCTTTCCTCTTCTTCTCCCATGGTGTTCTCTCAAGATGTCATCTGGCAGCAGCGTTCTTCCTCTGAATGCGTGACTGCTTGCAAGCTCCATCCTTTTATAATCCACGGAGCCTGATGCAATTCATCCTCCCCGCATGTGCAGTGAATGCTTTGCCATCGCGTAGGCATCCGCTACGCATTACTCGCATGCACAGCTACGCTATTGACTACAACAATCCGTCATAAGCGCGATGCACGAATGAGTTGCTTATCCCTTGTCATGCCGCCTACAGCATGCCGGCTGCCTATCGGTGCTCTGGTGTCCACTTCGCCTATTCTCCCCCGGAACCCCTGCCCGGATGTGGTCATATCCACTTCTCCCTAATCGCCTTTCATCTGCTAGGCTTCCTACAAACATCCCTTTACCATACCCCTGCTACCAATCCTCACCCACATTCCGTTCCTTTCCGTTGTTTTCCGTTCTGTTTATGCAAATTTGGGGCACTTTTGAGAGCAGATAACAACGGATGGAGCCACCCCCGAAATTTTGCTTGTCTGCTGTGTCCTTTTTGTATACATTTTGCATCCGTCGGCGAGTGTGACCTAGCCTTTAGATAGTTTTTTATTATACCATCTACATGCATTGTAGATTCATTGTGCTAAGCCCAAATACTGTCTGTTTCCAAGCTATTGACAAAATCAATGCAGACTCACTTCAAGCTAAACTATAAATACTGATTTAGGAACTGTATTGTCTAGATGGTCACAATATACTAAATTAATCCAAGAAAATCTCATCAACATTAAGCCAATTACTGATTAGCAATCATTCTCCAGGCACAAGGATACAGTTTTTCCAAAAATTGTTGGGAGCTCAATCTGGAATCTTTCAACACTCAAATTTAATTACTTCTCTTTACTTTTTGCTGCAGAATTACTGCAATTACGTGATGTTTTACTGTGTACTATAACTACTGCAATTATGTGATGTTTTAATATGATAAATATAAGATTATCATATTGACTTGGGCCTCACTTCTGTATCAGCCTGGGCTACTGGAGAACTTCCACACCTCTAGCTATCTTCCCCACACCCTGATCTATATCCCAGAAGTCTTAATGTGGCGAACAAGTTTGCCCACTTATATCCTTGCAGTCAACTATGGACCTTTAAAATATCTTATTATACTTTTATCCTGTTGCTTCGATCCTAATTATTTCCCCAAAGTGAGAATTAATTTTATCAATACATAAATTTATTATTAATGAATAATAGGCACAATACTCATAATAAACCTTATTATCTCTTTTATTCATTTAATATAAATAATTTATTATTAATAATTTTATTGGTATTATTAATTTTATTGGGATGATGGTGATTCTGTTGTTTTGCATGTATATTGAGTGTTTCTATACTGGAGATAAATTCCTTGTGTATCAAATCATGCTTGGCCAATTATTCAATTCAAAAGCGGAAATTTCCTTTTAAGTGTAAATTGAATACAAGTATAGTTGCTCAGTGCCTAAAATGCTGAGCTTGTTGATCAGAAAGGTCAGCAGTTCAGCGGTTCGAATCCCTAGCACTGCATAATGGAGTGAGCTCCCAGTTTGTCCCAGATTCTGCCAACCTAGCAGTTCAAAAGCATGTAAAAATTCAAGTAGAAAAATAGGGACCACTTTGGTGGAAAAATAACAGTGTTCCATGTGCCTTCGGTATTTAGTTATGCTGGCCACATGACCATGGAGACGTCTTCGGACAGTGCTAGCTCTTCAGCTTTGTAACAGAGATGAGCACCACCCCAGAGCCAAAAACAACTAGCACATATGTGCGCGGGGAACCTTTACATGCAAAAATAATAATATATAAAATAATTATACTAGGAAAAAAAAGAATTCTTTTCCCAATTTGGCAATTATATAATGAAGTAGTAAAAGGCACTAATTTTGATTAGGCTAAACTTTTCTTACTTGGCAAATCTTGTTTGGACAGGAACACAAAGGCATACTTCATGCAAGGGCATACTTGATGACTTTAAAATTGTAGCTGGAGGCAAAGGCTGCAGCATCCATCACTTTATTTCTGGACAAAGATTGACTGGAGCAAGGTTGAGAACTGCCTCAAATTAAGAAAAACAAACAGTCCATTCAGCTCAGTATTGTTAATGCAGATAGTCCTCTATTTACAACCACAATTGGGCTCAGAACTTCAGGTGTAAGCAAGCAGCTAGGATCTCTTTATTCCTCTGGCTGGTATAAGAGGCCTGACTTCCTTCAGCTTGCTTCTTCAGCCTTGGGAGATCAGCCAAGATCAGGGCAATGATTTGGAAATGGTTAGGGCAAACCCAGAGTTGAGCTTCACTCTTGACTACATAAATCCCAATGTTAGTCATCTATTCAACTCGCTGAAGGATCAGGGTGAAATTTTACAGTGCTTGGATTCCCTACATTTTTGAGTTGTTGTTGATTTTTTTTTTTTGATTTTTTTTTGTAAATTCATCATGAGTTGCTCTGGCAGCCTTCTCAAATGTATTGCAGCCTTGTTTAATCAGTCACAGTAAAAGTGCTGACTAGGCCTAATTGTAGGACAAAAATCAGAGCACAAAAAAGAAGGGGAAAAGGAGATTGCTGGCCCCAAGAAGCATGGAAGATTAAATCTTTTGTTCAGATCCAAACATTTGGGCTCCCATTGGTTTTCTTAGGTAACCTATAGAATTTCTGCCTTTCAACAAACATGAAAAATTAATAATCCCCATTGTTTACTTATAGGGTTGTGCACCATATTTATGGGTCAATGAATTAAAAGCTTGGCCAGAGATTATAGAAATTTGGCCTGCAGCTCCTATCATTCTTCTTCATTACCTCGGGTGAATGGGAATTGGGGTTCAAAAACACCTGGGGGAACATATGATTTAAGCAAAACCTAAGATAATTTGTGTATCCAACATTATAACCAGTGATGGGCTGCAACCGGTTTAACAACTAGTTCTGTGAATGCATGCTTTGCATGCAAATGCGTGCTTTGCATGCGTGTGCACCAAATGTGCTTGCACGCAGCATTCAAAATAAGCAATTTGAAGCTCAGATGCTTATTTTCTATGGCAGTCTTAGTAAGTAGAACAACTGAGGTGTGAAAATTAACTGTGCTGTGCAAATCAGCTGAGCCAGAAAGAAGGAAATATAGGATAGGATAGGATAAGATAGGATGGGATGGGATAGGATAGGATAGGATAGGATAGGATAGGATAGGGAAGGTGCGGGTGGGCGGGGCCAGGTGGTGGTCGGAACTATTGGTTCACGAGAACCAGTCTGAACAGGCAGCAGACCACCACTATTATAACACTGCAGGTAAAATTTTTGGAGGGAAGGAAGGAAGGAAGGAAGGAAGGAAGGAAGGAAAGAAGGAAGGAAGGAAGGAAGGAAGGAAGGAAGGAAGGAAGGAAGGAAGGAAGGAAGGAAGGAAGGAATTTAAGTTCCCTTATTAAATAATAAATGGATAATTGGGCTGTATGTAAACCAACCTCCAAATCTAATCAAGTATAAATACAAACTATAATATCATGGGTGCTCAGAAGAAGGAGGTTAAAAAAACCTGGGTTATTGGGAAGCCATAGAATGAACTTAAAGGTTTTGTGTAAAACTGACGTTTGTCTTTGCTTTTAAGGGATCATATCACGGTTTTACCTGTCATGGAATATATACAGAGTTCTTGATCAAAATGGAGCTAAATACCATAAAGACCCAATGAAGCATTACTGAACTGATTGCTTCCAAATACTCTTTGCTCATTGACTGAATGCAACTTGAATCCCCCAATGTTGTTTTCTGTTAAATACATACAGTTTAAGCAAACTGTTCTATATGTAAAGTGGGTGACTCCAAATCTGCAAACCTGATTGGTCAAATAAACTAAGCATTGGATTGGT
>BHFT01047266.1:0-29923 GCA_004320025.1 Laticauda laticaudata | reverse complement strand
GGGGAGAAGCTATATAGAAAATGTAGAATGGTAATAAGATATGGAATGGTATATAAAAATGAGCATGAATTTGAATTCGTGTCTGTACAAAGAGATGTAACCCCGGGATCAGGCTGCTTTCAGAAAAGAGATTTTATGTTTTTCATGTTCTGTATTGTATTTGTTTATGTTTGTTTCTAAAAATCAATACAATTTTATTCAAAATAATAATATAATTGATTCCATGATTTTACAGGTGACTCAGCATAAAGAGATTGGTCTGTAATTTTCAAATAGGCTGGGGTCTCCCTTTTTGAAGATGGGATGACCATGGCTTGTGCCCATAGTTTTGGCAAGGAGCTAGTTCTGAAAGATTTTTCAAAGATTATGCTTAGAGGTTCTGCTATGGCAGTGGATAGCTTTTTTAAAATGTAGGCACATATTCCATCCGATCCAATAGATAGAGATGGTTTTCGATTGCATAGTGTTTTTTCAACTTTGTCTTCTGTAAAATCTATATGTATTAGATCATTGTAGATCATCACTTATGCAGGATCCTAATTCTTTAACTTTCTTCCATAGCTGTTCATAATCTCTTGTTCTGGTTTTCATATTTATGTTGTATCATTTATCCCCATGTGTAAGAGAAGAAAGAGCTAGTTATCAAAATCTATCTCAACATGTTTTCTCTGTTCAGTCATTTATTCTATAAATTAGATCTTGATGAGTATTTTATAAAACAATGGTACAAGTCATGATAAGAGCATTTACCATACCAAAAATTTAATGCATGATGGTATCCAGATAAACAAACTTACCAAGTGGTACACAAAATGATATTGTAAAACACAAAATGATATTGTAAAAGAAAGTTATCTGGGAGAAAACTAATTGTAAAGACAAAATTATGTGTAACTGTAAGCTGAATAGCAGGGTCCAGTAAATCCATTGCGTCTGTCTGTCTATCTATCTGCCTGCCTGCCAGGTTTCAACAGATGCCCTAATTAAATCATGAGCCTCAAGCCAAGTTTCAAAAGAAATCAAGTTATTTATTAGGAGCTTCATGTCAGCACGGACCAGGTGGAGCCATCTCTGATCTCAGTTAATTTGCACTTTGCTTCTGACCCTTTTTCCCCCTCCCCCCAAGATATGTCATCAGTCACATTCCCCAACGAAGCAATTTTGCAGGTTGTAAAAGTCACTCCCTCTGTCCATTGTGGGTTTCCATGGAAACGACCTTGATGTATCAATTAGAATGTGTATAGTTTTAACTGAGATGCCAGCTTCTTGATGCAGCTGTGAAATTCACTTTCCCATCCCCCTTGCCTATGGCAACTCGAGAGCAGGTCAGGGATGCTTCATGAGTTGACACTATCTGTCTGTCTGTCTATCTGTCTGTCTGTCTGTCTGTCTGTCTATCTATCAATCTATCTATCATCTATCTATCATCTATCTACCTACTCACATAAAACCCCATATTTCAATGTCATATTTATTAAAATAAAAGGCACATTTGATATAGCTACCATAGTAAAAAATAATTTTTAAAAGCCTTCCAACCACATTTAAAAAATCAGAGTATTTGTGATTTCATATGCAACATTAACCGTATTCCAACTGCTTATCCTTTGGTGTCATATAGCAGGAATGGTGAAATAAGATCAAGAATAATACATATCTGTGGTCACTTTATGGAAGACAAACATCCCAAGAAAAAGAGGACAGAAAAACTGTTTTCAGAATCAAACATATAATTAAAATAAAAATAAAAAATGAAAACAGGCAGTCTGGAAATAAGGATTCTGAAGATTGTGATGAACTTATTTTTTTTCCTTAGTAACCTCTGAATTGTATTTATAAAATCCTTGCTAAATTTGGCTTGCTCAACTTCATTGTATTAAGTATTTTAAAGAATTATATTTATCTAACAAATAAAATATGGATCTGAAAAAGTTCCAGAAAAAAAATAAATAGCACATGATACTTGAGATTCATGACGTTGGCACTCCCACAAATAGAATCCTAGATAAAAATAGTATTTTTCTACATGTGGAAAATGTATAAATATAGTAGCAGGTTTCAATTTACTACACAAGTTCCTCGTTACAACACTTATTATAGAACTTGTGCGTCAGAAGAGAAGGGGGAGAAGACAATGTACCCTGCAATTAGTAACTTAGATGTGAGGATAGAATATTTTCTTTTCAGATGATCAGTCCATTTGTTTCAAACCCTGTACAATTCAATATCCGATATGCTTTAGAATAATGTTAAGATTCACAGCATAGCTATCATGGATAAAAGTGTGTATGTATATGTTGTTGACATCTACAATTTTTAGGACAGTAATGTCCTCATTGCTTCCAAATGTAGATAAATGTTCTTTGCATTCACCATAGGTTCTACACCCCAGTGCATGTTAGCTCTTTACAAACCTTGAATTAATTGGCAAAAAAGAAAGAAAACATACTAATATTTTCCATACCCACTCCACACCATCCTTGTACATGACTGTATATTTAGCAGCATTTGTCCAATTTGCAAAGAATATTTAAATAAATGAATAGTCTGCTAGTGGCTGCTGCTTTAGACATGACTGCAGAAGTCATCTGATTATGAAAAATACAAATCAAAGTTCCTGATTAAAATAAAATATAAGATAAGATAAATATTTATTTTAATAATAAAATAAAAGGAAATTCTCCCTCTTGTATTTCAAATTAGAAACTATAACTAACCCTCTCGTATTCCAGTAGTTTATTCCCTGCTCTAGTATTTATTGGGAAAGCTTTGTTATGACATGATATTTAAAGTTTCTTCTCCCTCATTTCCATTTTACCACAACTTATGATAGCCTTTCTCTATGAAATGGGTTGAATAACAGAACAATAGAGTTGGAAGGCACCTTGGAGTCTTCTAGTCCAACCCTCTGCTCAAGCAGGATACCTATATCCAGAGGTAAGCTATTGCCGGTTCTCACCAGTTCAGTTAATATTCTGCACAGTTTGGTGAACCAGCTAAACCCACCACTGGCTGGCCCTGCCACCGCTCATTTTTAGCTTGCTGAAAATGGCCCCCAAAATGCCTGAAAATGGCCCCAAAATGACCTGAAAAACAACCTGGAAACAGCCCAGAAAATGTTTTGGGGGCATTTTGGGGCTGTTTTTTGCTATTTTCAGGCCATTTTGGGGACATTTTCAGGCCTCTTTGGGGCCAAAAAATGGCCTGAAAAACAGCCTGAAGAATGACCTGAAATTGGTCCAAAAATGGCCTGAAAACAGCCAAAAAAACCAGGTGGAAAACAGGCTGAAAAACAGCCCAATAATGGGCAGGGGTGGGGCCAGCGAGTGATGGGATTAGCCCCAACTGGCTGAATCCTACCCCTGCCTTTGAGACAAGTGGTCGGAAGGTGGGGTTGGATGTGACGAATGATGTCACCCACCCAGTTACACAACCAACTGGCTACTCCTACCTAGCAAAAGAACTGATTGTTAAATTATTCCAATCCCATCACTGCCTATACCATTTCAGAAAAATGGCTGTCCAATCTCTTTCCGAAGAGGAGCACTCATAATTACTGAAGGCAAGCCATTTCACTGGTTAATTGTTCTCAGTGTTGGGAAATTTTCCTTAGTTCTAGATTGCTTCTCTCCTTGATTAAGCCCCTGTCACACTGCACCAACGGATGGAAAGAGAATGTAAAATGGAGAAAAACACTTGCCATCTGTGGCTTAACGTGATGCTTCCGTTCCTGTAACTCACTGCCTCCGTTTTGCTTCCTCTCTATCCGTCCAGCATCCGTCTATTGACATTTTATCCGCTCAAAAGGTTTTGAGCTGCTCAAAACTTTTGAGCGGAAAATGTATCCTATGTGTCCGTTCTGCATCCACTAGGGCATATGGGGGACATCCGTCTGCATCCATTACACTTCCGCTATATCCGCTAGGCATCCGCTGCGCATCCGTGTGCAACTCGCATCCATTCCAGCGGTAAATGGATGCAGGGAGGGAAGCGGAACGGACGCGCAGCATTAGAGCATGGACGGAAGAAAGGATGAAAGCGGGATGCAGCACGCAAAGAAAGATTTAAAATGGAAAAAACGTTCGCAGAGGGGACCTATCTCGGATTTAAGGATGTCTAGAGGATGCCTAGAGGATGCAAAGGGACACATAGGGAAAAACCTTATTTGCCATATAAAAAGGGTGGGAGCAATCTACCTGGATCTCACTTTCAGACCAGCAGCCCTGCAGTGCAGACCTCTTCAGCCTTCATCTGGCTCTTGGCTCTTCCACAGCATCCAGTCATCTCCACCATAGATCGTCACACACTACCTTTTGGTAGCCCCATCATTCTGCAACAGTGCGAAGCCAATCTACAGCTCTGTAAACTCTACTAGGGGAAGAAAAGGAGGCGGGCCAGAAGCGTCTGGGTCCGAGATGGATCGGAGAAGAGCAGAGTACGGACTGTACAACAAGCTGATGGTGGAGCTCAGGAACGAAGGACTTCTCGTGCATTCTCAGGAAAATTCATGAGGTGCCTCCAGCCTGTTTTGATGAAAGTGGTGCAGCGGCTGACACCCAGGTTACCAAGCAGAGCACCAACATTCCACCCCAGCCTGGACCCTGGACCTGAAGTGGCACTGACTCTGCACCATCTGGCTTCAGGGACCACCACGAGGAGCAATGCAGTCGGCTGGAGGGTGCCACACAACACCATCAGCATTGTGGTCAGAGAAGTGGTGCAGGCCATTCATCGCAGAATACAATGGAGGAGCTCCTCCAGTGCCCCTCCACTGAAGAAGTGGTATCAGAGGTGGAACTTTTCCCCCACACCGTTGGAGCCATAGATGGGAAGCACGTGGCCTGCAAAGCTCCAGCCAAGTCGGGCTCCCACTTATTTCAACTACAAGGGCTTCTAGCATCATCCTCTCCACATGGTCGATGCTGACTAACAAGTTTTCATGTACATCGATGCTTCAGGCAACGGGTCAATCTACAGATGCCCAGGTATATACAACTCCAGGAAATTCAAGGAGGGGCTGGAATGGCAACCTCATCATGGGCTTCCCAGATCCAGACCCCTGCCAACGACACACAAGATGTGCCCTAGTTCATTGTGGGGATGACGGCTTCTCCCTCAGAACCCCTACCTCATGAAGCCCTACACCTCCAGACTCCTTTACCCGTGAAGAGAGGATCTTCAACTACAGGCTGTCCAGGGCAAGACGGGTGATGGAGAATGCCTTTGCATCCTGGCCAACAGGTCTCCTGAGGATGTGCAAGGCGCCCAACAGAGCCTCACGTTGAAGGATAGAAGCAGCGCAACCTCCTGAAAACACTGCGTGCAACTTCCCCAGCTGGAGCAAGTGAGAGGGGGCAAGACAGTGATGATATAGATGCCTTAATGGATGCTTCTCCTTCAGCCTGTCTCATCACACGGATGAGATATGGGCCATGTATGTGGGTGGGCCTACAATGAACAGGGCATTTAATAAAGAGTTGTGTTTATGTTGACATGTGTGGATCAATGCTTACATTGTTATTGATAATTGAAGGGCCATATGCGTGGCACCTGGGAGGGTGGACCATACAGTCCCACTATGCTTGCACTGGAGGTTTATCTATCCCCACAGCTATCTCAACCCATCCCACACTATCTTAACCCATCCCATAATCCCAAAGGTATCCTGCCCACCCCCACTGCTATTACCCATCCCAAAGGTATCCCTGCCCATCCCACTGCTACTCCTTTACCCTTCCCACAAGCATGCAAAGGCTTAAACCATTTTCTAAAAAGGTTTCCACCAAGACTTTACTAAAAAAAAATTAATGAAGCAGTGTGTGAAGCAAAGATAGTAACTTTATTAATTAACAAGCTGTAAAAGAAAAATGACCCAATTCAAGTGTCCAAATAAAGTCTACAGGTAGCCCCACCCAGTCTTGGCACTCTTATCAGTCACTTGGAGGTGTGCCCAGTCTCAGGGGTGAAGGGTGTCCAGGTGCTGTGGAGGTGGCTGCTGCTGGAGTGCTGATCTGAAGCGTCATTGGGGTGCCTGGTCCCGAGAGGACAACAGGTGCAGTGTGTTGAGGAAGCTCTCGCGACAGCTGGCTCAGCCCCATGATGTTGAGAGCTCCTGTCCTCCATGCCATGGGTTGTTAGCCCCAGTACCGAGGACAGATGTTACTGAAGGCCGGAGGGCTTGGCTGTGGGTGGAGGAAGGAGCAGTGTAGTGCGGCTGTTGGTCTGCAGCTGGGTGTGAGGATTAGCGGGGTGGCATCTTGTGGGTGGGTGGCATCGGTGGCATCAGTGGTCATGGTCGCATCGGTTGGCATCAGTGGAACCGGTGGCCAATGGTGTCGTCCGATGAAACATGTGGCCTGGACTGCGGAAGGGCTGCTGCCTATGCTGCTGGACCTCCTGGTAGCCATAGCCCTGTGTAGGTGAGGGCTGTGGAAAGCCTTGGAATGGAGGGACATCACCTGCGGTGGAGGCAGGCCTGGCTGGGTGGGGAAGCAGGTTCCTCTGGGTCTGGAGGGTTGTGAAGCAGCTCGGGATCTGGTCCTTCACCACCTGGTCCTGGGGTTCTGCCATGTCCGTTGAGGGTCTGTGTTCACATAGGTGAGGAAGGGCTTGCGGTTGGAGGATGAGGAGTTGATGTGGACCAGCTGAGAGAGGGAGATCTATGCTGCTCCGGATGCGTTCCCTGAATCTCCAGCAGCGACAGTGTGGCTCTGCCCCTTCTTGTCTGGCTCTCTGCGTTTCTGTGGAGGTGGAGCTGGGGCGTGGATCCAGGTAGGGCTGTGGTGGACATTGCCCGTCTTTCTCCTTTCTCCCACTGCACCAGGGAGGTCCTCCATGCGCCTCCACCACTGGTTTAAAAACAGCTGTCCGCGGGTTCTTCTCCCTGCGGACGCTCACCAGAAACCTGCCTGGAGACAGGAGCTGACTCTCGGCCTGAAGAGGACTGGCTCTCAGCAGGCTGCCAGACAGAGAGGGTCGTCGTGAGAGGGGCCGCTGCTGCTTCCTCGGTGGCGGATCTCACCCTCCAGAAGCTGCACCTGGCCATGACATAGGTCTCTCTGTCCGTCAGTTTAACCGTGGCCTGGCCAGATGTCTTGAGGTGCAAGCTTCCCGTTACCAGGTGTGCAATGTGCTTTCACGAGCCGAGAGCACATCCGATGTGTTAGCCCAGACTCTCCGCACTTCTCTCTCAAGCAGCCTGCTTCCTTTTGGCTGTCCCTGTAGAGCCAGTGTCCCTTCCGCCACAGATAGTCATTCTCTCTCAGCCACTCCAGCACCTCATCCTTGTGTTCCTCCTCAATGGAGTATTGCCCTCCTCTCCCGTTCCCGCATATGCCTCTTTCCTCTTTGGCAGTACCAGATTGGGCCCTCATCAGAGGGGCTTTCCATGTTATAGGGGCTGCCTCCTCCAACACCACCACCAGCAGCAGCACTACGGATCATTATCAGCAGCAGCAGCAGCAGCATCACCAGCAGGATCATTTAATCATCATCATCAAATCAGCAGCAGCAGCAGCACCAGCAGGTGATCAGCGCAGCAGCAGCAGCACCAGCCAGCACCAGCAGGACCAGGATCAGCAGCAGCAGAGATAAAGCACCAGGAGTCCCAGCAGGACCAGGAGCATGAGCAGGACCAGGAGCATTGAGCAGGACCAGGAGCACGAAGCAGGACCAGCAGGACGAGCAAGACCAGGAGCACGAGCAGGTATGAGCAGGACGAGGAAGCAGTGCTTCAGCAGAGTAAGCACCAGCAGAAGCACCACCGCCAGGAGCAGCCTCAGCAAGAAGTAAGCACGAGCAGAAGCACCACCGCCAGGAACAGCAATCAGCAGAGTCAAGCACGACCAGAAGCACCACCGCCATAAGCATCATCATCAGCTCCTCCAGAAGCAGAAGCAAGCAGAAGCCCCAGCCGCAGAAGAGCGAGCCCTTGCTGCAAGAAGCCCCAGCAGAAAGCAGAGGAGGCCAGGGGTCGGGAGGGTGGCCCGTCCCTCGCCAGGGCTGGCAGTAGGCTCGAGGCTTTCTCTTTTCCCCATGGTTGTGGGGTTGCTGGCTAGCAGGGAGGCTGCAGGGACGGCTGCCAGGCAGGCAGGCACGAGGCTGGCAGGCGGGGCTGCAGGAGGCTTGGCAGGAAGGCTGCGCAGGCAGGCAGGCAGGCACCAAGGCTGGCAGGCAGGCAGACAGCAAGGCTGGCAGGGAGGCTGGCAGCAGGCAGACCAGCAAGGCTGGCAGGGGCAGGCAGCAAGGCAGGCAGCAAGGCGGGGCAGCAAGGCTGGCAGGCAGGCATGCAAGGCAGGGCAGGCTGGCAAGGCACTCGATGTGTCTGGATGCAGGTCTTTCTTCCATGATGGTGACCTGCTTCCGAGCTGCTTCCCTTTATTATCCACGGGGCTGACGCAATAACTCCCCCCGCATGTGCCAGGTGAACGCTAGCATCCGCTAGGCTTCCGCTGTGGCATCCGCTAGGCTTCCCGCTGTGCATCCGCTGTATCCGTTCCGCATCACTTTTGCTAGAGGTCCCCCGGAAGCCTTGCGATGTCCATCCGCTCTTTGCATCCGTTTTCTCACTCCGCTCTGCGTCCTCCCCCTGTCCGTTGCCTTTCCGGTGTTATCCGCTCTGTTTATGCAAATTTTTGCCCCTTTTGAGAGCGGATAACAAACGGATGGAACATTTTGCTCGTCCGCTGTGTCCTTTTACAAACGTTTTTGCATCCGTTGGGCAGTGTGACAGGGCCTTTAGTTTCAATCCATTGTTTCTTGTCACCTTTCCAGTGCTTGGGAAATAGCGTTGACTTCTCTCTTCCTGTGTGGCAGCCTTTCAAATTTAGAACACTGCTATCATGTCACCCCTAGTCCTTCTTTTCACTAGTGTTTTTATAAATCCTGAAAAGTTAGGATACTGCATCCTGTTTTAGGGCATCATATCTATAAAAAAAGATACAGAGAAACCTAGAAATAATGTAGAAAGGAGCAACATATATGATCAAGGGAGCTGGAGACTAAAATGCAATGTTCTTATCATACTTTTAGCTCCTCCAGACATAGCAGTGATCATATATGTTGCTCCTTCTACATTATATTTCTAGTTTCTCCTGTATCTTTTTTATAATATGATGGCCCAAAACAGTGCAGCTATCCTAACTTTCTCAGGATTTACTAAAACAGTACCAATACTGTTAATGCAGCTAGAATTGTGTTTTTGGTTGTTGCGCCACATACTACTTGGTCATATATGTGACTGTCCACTAGAATTCCCAAGATCCCTCTCACAGTTACTGCTATTGAGCTATGTTTCACCTAATCTGTACCTGTATGTTTAATTTTTTTTTGTCTAAGTGTAACATCTTTCTTTTCTCTACACCTCCAGCTGAAGTGGTACCTATACACACTTGTAAGTGGATCATAAGCTTCCAATAACAGGACAGAGCAGCAGGTGAAGCTAGGGCAGAATCACATCTGATACCTGGTACAATTAGCACAGGGGGCCCCCAAGGCTGTGTGCTTTCTCCACTTCTCTTCTCTCTATATATCAATGACTGCATTCTCAAATGATACTCCATCTTTTAAATACTGAAGTTTGCAGATCGACACAACAGTGATTGGTCTCATTTGAGACAATGACAACTTGCCTTGTGGTGTAACTGCAACTGACACACTCAAAACCGTAGACAATCGGTGGTAGCTACTTTTAGAAGAAACATTCCTATACTACCGCCTCTTACAGTACTGGAACGCACAGTATCAACAGTAGAGACCTTTCAAATTTCTAGGTTCTATTATCCTTTATCACAGGATAAATTAGACATCTAACGTCAAAAAGTCATCAAAAAAGCATAATAAAGAATGGTTTTTTTGCGCCAACTCAGAAAGCTCAACTGCAAGGAGTTGCTGATACCAGTTCTACAGAGGAAATATTGAGTCTGTTCATCTGCACCTCTATAACTGTCTGGTTTGGTTTTGCAACCTAACAAGACAGACACAGAATTCAGAGGATAATTAGGACTGCAGAAAAAATCCAATTACTGCCTACTCCCGTCCATATATCCATAAGGGACCATATATACTCACTGAGTAAAAAAGAAGGCTGTGAAAATATTTAACAGAACCCTCAGATCCCGGACCATAAACTGTTTCAACTCCTTCCCTCAAAACAACGCCTATAGAGCACATGCCCACAACCAGACAACTAGACACAAACAGTGTGTTTCCCGAAATCCTGAACTTCACTCTGCACAAGCAAATAAATTCCAACCTCAACACTGTTCAACTATTTAAAGCAGTCTGCACTACTATTACTGTTAATCTTTCTCATCACTCCTGTATCATCCATCCCCTCCCGTGTGACTGTATGACTGTAACTTTGTCACTTGTATCCTTATGATTTATATTGACTGTTTCCTAGTATGATTTGATTGCTTATTGTACCCTATGGAGTAGATAACCTACAAGTTCCCTTCCAACTCTGATTATCTGTTATCTGTTATCTTTGCCTATTATTAAGTGTTGTACCTTATGATTCTTGATTCTTGATGAATGTATCTTTTCTTTTATGTATACTGAAAGCATTTGCAACAAGACAAATTCCTTGTGTGTCCAATCACACTTGGGCAATAAAGAATTCTATTCTATTAAATTTCATTTTATTAGATAAGGCCCATTATTCAAATCTGTTGAGATCCATCAGTATCTTCAGTCTATCTTCTAGAATGTTGGCAATTTCTGCCAATTTAACGTTGTCTGCAGATTTGATGAATCCCCCTTCTAGTCCCGTATCTAAATCATTTATGAAAATGCTGAAGAATATTTGGCCTAAAAGAGAACCTTGGGTACCTCACTGCTTAATTTCCTCCATGTAGATGTAATTCCATTCTAATTGAGATTCTCTTTTGCCTCCTCCTCCTCCTCCTCCTCCATAATTGTCTTTTAGGATTAAATAACTGCCATTCAACACAGTGTCCATCACCATCAATCAGTTCGCTGACTTAATTCTTCAGCTTTTAGCCTAATTATTCCAGCTGTGAAAATGAGTCATATGTTTCAGCAACTCCATTCAATTCTTCACATAACTGCTTTAGAATAGTTTTCACCTTTCTTTTTTTTCTTTTCTTTTTGGTCCTTAAATTACCACCTACATTAAAATAAACAGAACATCTGCATCACTGTGGAAATACTTACTGTATTGCATAAAACTGATATGATTTCTAATCAAGCATCCATTTCTGCAACCTGGCCTTGTTTGATTCATGCACCTACTATAAATCTGTATTATCTATAAATAAATAAAAAGGACTTTTTATGAACAAAACAAAGGCTCTAGCCATGACTAAAATATGTCTCTCTACATTAGATAAATGTGTTTTCTTTTGATATATTGACATATACTAATATTGGTCTATAATTTTTTATCCGTTGCAAGTCTGCGTCTTCTTTCTGTATGAGAGTAATATATGCCTTCATCCAGGAATTTGGTACTTTTGCCTATAACAATAGTTCATCAAATCCTTCCAACACTGGGACACTTTTTAAAGAGTCCTATAAGGTTTTATATAATTCTACTAATAGCCATCCGGACCTGGTGTTTTGCCGTTTTTTGTCTTTGAATTGCTTGGATAGAAGTTTGACCACTGCACAAACTTCCAAAGCCTCAGACCAATCTAGAAGCCCTTTCAAATCAACAGAATGGGGTGCATATTGTGGCACCAATTGACTTTGAATGTACTACCTGTTTTAAATTGGAAACAGGTACCAGAAATTTCTGTAAGACCAGGTTCTTGCAGAATTTTCACCCCCATCAATGGACCTCCCTAGCCTCCATCATAAATTTTCTTTTGAAGATCTCCAAAGTTTTCTTATAATGAACAGACCACATTACAAAAGTAGAATAGAGAAGTCTCTTCCTGGGCAGTGTGGAAAAGTCCCTTCCTGGGCATTCCAGTGTGACTGCAAGAAATTGTGGGCATACTGAAAGTGTGGCTGCTTCCAGGGAGTCACCATGTGATCCAGCTGCTTCAATTTGCTTTCCTAAAGCAGTATGTGCAACACTGAAGAAAACTCCAGAGGTGGAGAAGGATGGAATGATTTGTCCCTAAGTGGCACACTGGCCTTCTGGAAGTGGCTGCCATTTCAGGGCAACAAGAAATTATGGACACACAAAAGATGAGTACAAAGGACTTGAAAAAGAGTGACAGAAAATGCCACAGAAAAAGGATACCAAGTTAAAAATGGATATAATTAAACATAAAATGGGTTTAATAGAAAAAGNGGGTTTAATAGAAAAAGAAGAGCTAGCACCAAAAATTAGAAGTGCTAAACAGAATTATTTTGAGGATGCAAACAAACCAGGAAGATGGTTAGCATATAAACTGAGAAAGGAGAAAGAATCAAGGAAAATTTTGCAACTAATAGATGATCAAGGCCAAGTCTGCTATGGTAGTAAAGAAAAGAAGGAAATCATGCAAGATTATTATGAGAAATTATACATACAAGAGAATATTGACGAGGAAAGAGACAAACAGTATTTACAGGATGCTAATCTACCTCAGATACCTAAAGAGATTTAAACAATGTTCGAAAGCAATATAATGATGATGGAGTTAACTGAAGCACTTAAGAAGCAAAATAATGGAAAGGTGCCATGCCCAGATGGACTTCCAGCAGAATTTTATAAAACACTACAAAAATTGTTGAATCTTTCATTTTTAGAAGTTATGAAAGAAGTTAAGCCCCAGTCCCACTGCACTTATGGATGCAAAGAGGGTGTAAAATGTTAAAAAAAGCTTGCCATCCATTGGAAAATGCTATGCATCTGTTGTGTACTCACTGCATGTGTTTCATATGCTCTATCCCTCGAGCATCCATCCACTGAGATTTCATCCGCGGAAGAAGTTTTGAGCTGCACAAAAGTTTGTGAGCGGATGAACTTTCCACCGCATACGATGTACATCCATGACAAACGTTTTATATCCATTATCATCCATTAAACGTCCGCTATATCCTCTCGGCATCCTCTGGCCATCCCCGCAACTCACATCTACTGCAGCTGAAAACGGAAAGAGTGAGGAAATGAAAGGTACACGGAACATCTACACAGCGTTAGTAGCACTGAAATAGAAAGGATGTAAGCGGATGCATCTCGTATATAAAGGATTAAAAATGGACAAAACGTTTGTATCTGGGATGTATCTTGAATATTTAGGATTGAATATTTGGAATGTCTGCCAGTATGCTAGAGCTATGCTAGAAGACCACCATACTTGGCACTATTTCCTATAAAAAGGGGGAGAAAATCATCTGGATCTCAGTATGAGTCAGCAGCCATGGTGTACACACCTCTTCACCCTTGTCTTGTCTTCAAACATCATCAATTGTTCTCCACCATGGATGATGACACAGTGCGTATGATAGCTGCGCTCATTCATCACCAGAACCAAAACTGTTCAGACTGTTTCACCTTTTATAAGAAGAAGAAGGAGACATCAAGAGCTTTGTGGGTCCGAGATGGATCATGAGAAGAATGGAGTTTGGACTGTATGACCAAGTTGATTGGTGGAGCTGAGCAATGAAGACCCTGTGCAGTTCCATCACTTCATGAGGATCACCAGCCATGTTTGATGAACTTGTGGAACGTCTGAGACCCAGGTGGACCAAGGCAAACACCAACTCCAATCAACCAGGACCCCGGACTGAGGTTGGCACTGACTTTATGCCACCTGGCTCTGGAACCACAACAGCGAACATGCAGTATGAGTGGAGTGCCACACACACCATCAGCAAAATGGTCAAGAAGTGGTGCCAGGCCATCATCGAAGAATACGGGGGAGCTCCTTCAGTGCGCCCCCAATTTGAAAAAGCTGGAAGAAACTTGCAGAAGTGTGGATCAGAGGGTGGAACTTCCCCACCACGTGGGCCATAGATGGGAAGCACGTGGCCTGCAAAGACTTCAGCCAACTCAGGTTCACTTATTAGGTACAACTAAAAAGGGCTTCTTCAGTATCATCCTCTTGCCATGGTTGATACTGTACTACAAGTTCATCTACACTGATGCTTCAGCAACGAGTCAGCTTCAGATTGGCCAGTATTACCAAAGCAAATGACCTCAAGGATGGCTGGAACGCAACCTCATCATGCGTTTTTCAGATCCAGGACCCCTACCCCAATGACACACAAGATGTGCCCTACTCGTCATGGTATGATGCCTTCTCCCTCAGAACCTACTCATGAAGCCGTAAACTTCAAGATACCTCACCCATGAAGAGAGGATCTTCAACCACAGGCTGTCCAGGGCAAGATGGGTGGTGGAGAACACCTTTGGCATCCTGGCACAACAGTTCCAGATACTTCTCACCACTATACAGCATGAGCCACAGACTGTGAGGAGCATCGTGGAAGCTTGCTGCCATCTGCACAATTCTCATGCACACGCGCTACCCAGTGTTGCAGAACAGACTTGTCGACCGTCAACAAGGGAATGGGGACATGGAGCCTGGTGATGAGGGAAGGACGAAACCTGATAGACACTGTGGATGACAAGCTCAACAGAGTCACGTGAAGGGAAGAAGCAAGCGCAACCTCCTGAAACACTGGTGCAACTCCCCAGCTGGAGCAGTGGAGTGGCAAGGAACAGGATGATAAGATGATTAATGGATGTTCCTTGAGCCTGTCGCATAATACTGATGAGATTGTGCCATGTATGTTGAGTGGGCCTACAATGAATAGGGCATTAATAAAGAGCTTTGTTTATTTTAAAATGTGTTGATCAATGAATAAATTGTTATGATAAACAAGGTCCATATGTGTGGCGCTGGGAGGTGCCAGACCCACTATGCTTGCACTGGAGGTTTATCTATCCCACAACTATCTTTATCTATTCCCACAAGCATGCAAAGGCTTAACCATTTGTTAAAAGCTTTCACCAACACTTAATTAAGTAAAAAAAATGAACCAAGTGTCTTAAGCAAAGATAACCTTTATTAACTTTCTTACGTAAACTTATGACTTTATGAAAAAGCAAAATGAACCAAGTAAAGTGTCTTAAGCAAAGATAACTTAACAAGTAAACAACTCAGTCTCTTGACACTATTCTCAGTCACTCTGAATCATTCCATGTCTCAGCTGTTTAAGCGGGCAGGGGACTGTGGAGTGGCTGTGGCTTGAGTGCTGGGTCTGAGGCACTATTTGGGGTGCTTGGCCCGAGGTACAACAAGGGATGTGTGTTCAGGAAGCTGTCCGACTGTCCAACTCATCCATTGAGATTGAGAGGCCCCTCATCAAGGACTTGAGATGTCAGGCCCAATACTGATGATGATTGTCCATTGACAGGCCTTGGCTGTGGGGTGGAGGAAGGAGGAGTGTAGTTGGGGCTGTCTGGTCTGCAGCTGGGTGAAGAGTGGCATCTCGTGGCGTCCGATGAACCTGGGCCTGGACTGGGAAGGTCTGTTTTTGCTGTAGGAATGCTCCTGGTAGGCTCATTAGACTTGGTAGGTTGAAGGGCTGTTGAAGCCGTGAGTGGATAAGGGCGCTGACATCGCCTGGGGTGGAGGAGCAGACCTGGACTGGGGTAGGAGCAGCTTCAGTTGGGCCGTTGAGGTTGTGCAGAAGTCCTGTGATGTTCTGCTTCATCATCTGGTACTGGTACCTGTGGCAGGTCCCTCAGGGTCTTGGCTCATGTAGGTGATGAAGGTGTTCCAGCCCGAGGACGCTCTGTCCAAGTGGACCAGCTGTGAGAAAAGTCTCTGTGCTGGTCTTCATTGTGTCCTCGTATCTCCAACCAGCATACTATGGGTTCTGGCCCTCCAGTCTGCCTCTCTGCCTGCATCCTCTGGAGCTGGGGTGGGAGTGGGTGGCCTGTGTTGGCTGCTGCTTTCTCCATTTGTGACAGCAGAGCATCATTCCCGGGATCCTCCATGTCTGCCGGCATGGGGAGTGCAGCGTTCAGGAGGGTCTCTTTGCTGTGGGGCCTTTGAAGACACCTGCCTGGACAGAGTAGCTGCTCCTGGCTGGAAGAGGACTGACTGTCTGTGGGCTGTCTGAGGCGAGACGGGGTCAAAGGGGGTTCCTTCCGGTGGCGGATCTCACCCTCCAGAAACTGCACTTTGCCGATGAGTACATCCTCCAGTCAGTGAGCTTGACAGCGGCCTCCCGGATTTCATTGAATGTGTAGCTTGCCAATCAGGTGTGCATGTGCTTCCACCATCCCAGGAGTACTTCTACAGTGTACCCCAGGCTCCTCTGCCTCATCTCTCCAAGCTGCCTGCTTCTTCTTGGTGTCGTGATAGAGTCTGTGGCCCTTTCCTCCAGAGAGTACTTGTTCTCCCTCAGCCATTCCAGCAACTCTTTCTCATGTCCTCAGAAACGGTGTACTGTTTTTCCTCTCTCCTTCTCCTTCCCTTGCCTCTTCCTCCCTCTGGCAGGGGGCTTCCAGGGCTCAGGGGCTTGAGCAGCAGGGCTTTCAGGGGCTTCAGCCAGCAGGGCCTTCAGCAGCAAGGGCTTTGAGCGACTTGGGGCTGGTCCACTTTACAGCACAGCAGCAGCAGCTGCAGGTTAAAGTCAGTGCCACGGGGATGGTTGGGATGCTGGTTATCTGGCCTTTTGTCAGGGATGAATGAGTAGCGGGCACCGGCTTCCTCTTCTTGCCCTGACTGAACGAATCGATGGGGTCCTGGTAGATGTATGCTGGCGCAGCCACGTCTTTCCCCTGTAGGCTGACTGCATGCGCACTTCGCTGTGCTCCTTTTATATCCACGGCAGGCTGACGCAAATGTCATTAATCCCCGAATGCGCAGTGAAACTCGTTTACATCTGATATTACATCCGCTGTGGCATCCGCTATTGTGTTTCCTAAGGCCGTCTGCGATGCATCTGCTTATCGCTAGCATTCTTGCCCCTTCCGCTATAGCTTCGCTTTGTAATTCTCCCCAGAACCCTAACGGATGGTGTCATCTGCTTCCATCTGCTTGTCATCCGCTAGGCTTCCTATGACATCCGCGAATATCCCACTACGTGACTACCACGGTCGTTCTTTTCCGATTCTTTCTCATTTCTGTTTACTTGTAATTTTTCCACTTTTGGAGCGATGAAACGGATGGAGCCACCCCCGACAATTTTATGTCATCCGCTGTGTCCTTTTAGGCATACGTTTGCACTCATTGGCAGTGGGTCCTAGCCTTTATGTTGCAGAAGAAGATACCTAAAACCATGTAGAAGCCCTATATTACACTTATACCCAAGAAGAAGCCAATCCATTACAATTAACGAACTAATAGACGCTATTTATTTACTAAATGCAGATTATAA
The DNA here is from genome assembly GCA_004320025.1 of Laticauda laticaudata. Lineage (NCBI taxonomy): Eukaryota > Metazoa > Chordata > Lepidosauria > Squamata > Elapidae > Laticauda > Laticauda laticaudata. The sequence goes on along the minus strand of BHFT01047266.1, from coordinate 12,631 downwards.
AATTTTTGCTTCAATATTTTAGGCAAAAGCACTAGAAATATTTGAACAGTTTTATTTGTCCTGTTCAAAACCGATTCTGCCAAAGAGGAAAATTAAAAAACAAATGAGAAGTAATTTTGGACAACTTTATAGGCTCATCTCGAAAAGCAATGACTTTGATTATTCCTAGTGCGCAGAAGGGCATTTTGATAATGTGAACTGGTGATTATTTTGTTACTGCTGGAACGATGGGCTTTTCTAAAAAAGTTCATCAGCAATAGGAAGCCCATAACATAAAAAACAAACAGCAAAAGGTAATGATAGAGGGAGAATGGAACGACTCTATTGATATAAAAAAGGAACTAGACAAGATGCCCGATTGTCATATTTGTTGTTTGTGTTAACCTTGGAAGGTTAAAACAGAAATAATGAAAGAAGAAAAGACAGAAAGGGAATGAAATCTTAAAAATGGAAGACTTTAAAATTGCAAGCATTTGCAAATGATTTGGTTTTCATCTGAGAAGGATTCCAATAGAAACAGCACCAAAACTTGATGGAAAAGATAGAGGACATATGAAAAGGTGGCTGGCTTGGGAAATAAATAAAGGACAAGACAAAGATTCTGACAAAGAACATGTAAGACAAAGGAAGAATAGCAGACCTACTGAAAAATCCAACGTCATGAATAAGATTAAATACTTGCAAATATATTGACATCAAGATGCAGCTACAATTAAAGAGAATATTATTTACTAACACACAAGCAGCAGATTAGCACTAGGTTGGGCGAAATTGGAAAAATTTACAAACGTCACTGAATTAGGGAATATTCAACAGTCAGATGAAATAATATTACCCAGAATTTCTATTACTGTGTTTCAAACCAGATCCCAGTCAGGCTTCGGGAAAAGACCTCTATTTTGAAATTTAAAAAATCATGTTGAATATATATGGCAACGGCAAAAAGAAGGCGGTAGAGATTAAAGTTAAAACTTTTGCAAACTAGTACATAAGAGGAGGCATTTGGAATTGCCTAATTTGGGAGTTGTATCATCAAGCTATGAAATTGATGTGGGTTAAAGGAATCGGATAACACTTAAGAAATACTAGATTGGTTGGCATTAGAAGGACATGAATCTGTTGTTGAGGTGGCATGCTTTTTTTATGTTATAAAGGAACGAAAACACAGGCGTAACTTTAGAAGAACATTTATATACGGAGTCTCTGTTGGTTCTAAACTAGGAGAGATTAAAGACAATGTTATCTGAAAATTCCAATCTTGGTTACTTCAACTATTGATTGGGGCATTTTCTTAATCTATAATATACAAAAGGAACAAACAGCTTAGATATTTGGTGAAATACTAAATGAAAGGGCGTGAACTTAAATCTAAGGGAAAATTAGCAGGAACCAGGTATGAAGATGAATTGGTTTTCTATGCGCAAATACAATCAAGTATGATAAAAAAGAATTAAAACAGAAGTTTTTTGAAAATTGGCCGATTTAGATAAAGGATTTTGCAGGTTTGCTTGATTGAAAAGTGATTAAAAATATATGGATATTTAGTAGAAATTAAGTTAAAGAAGAACAAGTTAAAGAAACACTATGATTGCTTGGGGAAAGATATGTGGTATGGGATCGAACTTTAGAGAGAAATGCCAAAAGTTGTGATTCTCAAATTATAAATGACAATGTCAATAGGCATATAAAGAAAATTGATATAAGATGTTTTACAGGTGGGCACGTTTTCCCCGAAAGAATGCCAAGATATTCAAGAATAAGTCCGAAAAGTGTTGGAAATGGTCATCAGACACGGCTCATATTACCATTGGTGTGGTGGACCAGTGCCGGACGCTTAAAATATTGGACCAAAATCCACATGTGGTTTGGAAAAATGACACATAGGATATAGACTTGAAACCAGAGATTTTTTTATTGGGAACTTTGCCGTGAAATATATGGTAAAGATTTTAATCATTGATTGTAACATGTTATAAATCAGAGCTAGGATATGTATTTGCTTAAGAACTGGAAAAATGAGGAAGATACCATAACAGGAGGAGATTATTAAGAAATATTGGAAATTGTGCTGAAATGAGTAGATTGGACATTTGAAATTTTCGAGAACAAGAGCGATAAACAGTTTAATTAAAGTTTGGATTTATTCTGTCAGTGGTCGATTTATAAATACAGTATGATAATTAGGTTAGATAATGGTGGTCTAGATAATAAAAAATAAAATATGTTGATAAATATATAAAGATGTACTTTCTTTTCTTTTTAAATTTATGCTTCAATGATTCTAAGATAAAGATCTGGGAGGGACAACATGAATTGTTTTATAAAATAAACTAAGTAAAATATGATTTATCTTATAAAATGTGAATGAATAAAAGTATAGTCATATTGATTAATAAAGATATTTAATGTACTTGACATTTTGATTGAAAATATTGAGAGGATATATAAATGTAATTGGTTATAGAAGACTACAAAATGGTTGCACATTATTATTACATGTAATAATAGATGTACCCAACCTATATATATGGAAGATGGCTTATGTTTTTATGTTATGTTTGTTTATGTTTGTTTTAAAATCAATTAAAAAAATTTTTTTTTAAAAAAAGAATGAAGCTAGCATTTTACATGCAAAGCATGAATTCTGTGTCTGAGCAATGGTTCCTTGTCAAATGCTGCCTTTATAAATGATGAATCTGTTTAGTTTCTATGACTAATAGTCACTGATAGAGTATAGGACATAATGTAATTTCACTATGGAATACTTTGATAAGTTTTCCATAAACTGACAAGTTCCAAAGGCATAGAAAAATATTTAGATGAAGAAAAAAGAAAAAGCAGTTCATGAGATATAAACTATATAGGATAAGAAGCAGTGAGATTCAAGCTGCACTGAAAATGTGAGTCCCCCCCATTGAAAACCAACTATGTCATTTAAAATAACTCAGTTTGTAAAACTGCTTAAAGTGTGAAAATTAACCCAAAAGTTTTGTACATAATCAGATGATGATGATGGTGATGGTGATGATGATGATGATTTTCTACATTTTGACAAAATTTGAACAAGGGCCCTCCTTCAGCTATACCTGGAATTACTGAAGACTTTGAGACTTATTTCATCTTACTTACTGGTAAGCAACCTCCTGTTGCTTACATAAAGCAAGGTTACTATCCATACTGATTGAAATTACAGTAGTTATAGTTCAAAATATTCCATATACAGAATATAAAGTTTGTTGTCAATAATTGTTTCCAAATCTTTTTAACTAAAGAAGGGCAATTCTCTTCTCTTTCTTTCTGAAGTACAATAGGATTACTGATTCCAAAAAAGATGATTATTCCAACACAATATCAATTCCAGGGTTCTGCTGAGCATGCTTGGATGAGTGATTCTCTTCCCACTTAAACAACTCAAAAACCTGCCAAAATGAGTAAACCTCAGCTGCAATGGCACCAATCAGAACTAAAGGTTGTCATTTATGTTCATAGAAATGTTCAATTTTATTTTTTTTAATATTTTCTTGATATTCCAAAGTTTAAAAACATAAAATAAAACTACAGTATATGCATTGTTATCAACATCAAGACATCTTTTACATTTCCTTACATTTTTCAGTATATTACTTATTCCATTACCATTACATCTTATTCTTGTTACAAATAAATATATTTCATCTTGTACTTCAATCTTTTCTATAACATGTATACATATTTACTTACTTCCTCATTCTTTTCCTAATTGCCATTTTATTTTCCTTTTATTTCTAAACCACTCATCCCAGGCATCCCAGGCTCTATAACATATTGAATCTTTTTTGTCTTTTAATTTCAACGTTAGCCTGTCCATCTCTATATAATCTATTATTTTCTTTATAACCATGCCCTCTGATGGTATCCTTTTCTCCTTCCAAAACTGCGCATACGAAATCCTTGCAGCTGTTAGTATATGTTATATAATGTACCTATCTTTTAAACTACATTTTTGTGTTATTATACCTGATAAAAAAAATCTGGATTATATTCAATTTTCTGATTTATAATTTCCTCTAGTCATTGTCTGGTTGTATTTAAGTATTTCTTCACTTCTGGGCATGTCCACCAGTATGAAAATAAGTGCCTTTTTCTTTCCCGCACTTCCAACAATTAAGGTTTAAATTAAACATTTTTGCCAATCTAGTGGGGTAGGTGCCACCTGTAGAACATTTTATACAGGTTTTCCCTGTATGCTGTGCATGTGGTTAATTTGTAATTTATGAAATTTTGACTTGAATTTTGATGGAAGAAAGGTTGCATATAAATAAATACGTCTCAAAGATGTATGACATTATTATTATTATTATTATTATTATTATTATTATTATTATTATTATTTATTTTGTCAAACAATTATTCGATAACAGGTTTAAACATGGTTATAAATACATGAAATGAATATGAATAAGAAAAAAAGAAACAATAGGACAGGGACGGAAGGCACATTTTGGTGCGCTTATGCATGCCAGTTTTACATTTTACAGTTCAAATTTCAACATTCTCCAAAATGCAAGAAAAAATGTAAAGACAGAGAAGAGGAGCTGGTTTGAACTATCTCTTGGATTAACACAAAGGTTGAAATGTATCCGTTCATGCAATTTTTCACTTTTTGAATTCACTCACTACAAGGAATGTGTCAAAATTCATTTTAAAATGAATATGATTAGATAAAATAGGCTTATAAATTAATGTCTGGCAAAAAACATAAATTCATATATGCAAATTTCACAGTTAAATTAATACATAATTATGTGCACATTTTTAATATGGACTATTTTTTTGTTAATTGTAGATTAATGTGCAGAATGGAACAATATGAGTAGACATCATGTCAACAGCATAAAGGTTGGACATTGTAGCAATTTGTCCTTTGCTACCAGGAGTGAAGTTACAGATAGGTGTAATATATTACCAGCATGGAGATTTGTTCTAACAATTTATTAAGTGATAGCCAGAAATGTCCATTCACTGCAAATAACCAGGCAGATTTAACTTATGTTTTCCTTTCCATTTGGCAACCATAGCAAGTCTTTTATCCTTTTATCCCATCTGCTCTCTTCTACAAATAAAGTATGAAAAGCTAGTCCATCTATCATGGTTGTTCCACTGGGCAAGTTATGTCTTACTTAAAGAACGAAAAATTCAGCTTGGCTGTTTGAACTCTGAACATTTATACCTGCTTAAACCACAACTCTCACATAGTGCAAGTCATCAAATCACAGTTTAAAGTGAGGATGTAGGCAGGAGTAACAATAGATATTTTTTGTTGTTGATACCATCTACTCAACATCTTGAATATTCCTACTACTCACACAAAAGCTGCGGCAGTACCCATGTTCCCCATATGTTTTCCATCACTGGTTATTATGTTACCTTTCACAATGTCAGGGTTGAACCTCAAAAAAAATGCAAAAAAAGGGATGAATGTCTGCAATTGCCTGATTCAGTCTCAGTCTTATTGCATTCTAAATTATTTAAATATACCATTAGACATTATATTGGGGAGGATGGTGTAGAGGGAAACAGATGTTTTCTAATTATGAACTGATTTTTACAGTGCGATGGTGTCACGTATTTAAATTACAAATACAGATTTTTTAGCATTCCAGCTGTGCTTTACAAGGGTTTAATTTGCTTCTTCTGATATGTCACATCACACCTGCCTTTTAAAACTCCTGTAAATGTAAAACATTTGTCAAGCACAGTTATTAAGGCATGTAGAAGAAATAGAAAGATCCTTGTAGGAAGAAAGCATTTGTAGAAAAAGTCAACACCAGGCATGGTAAATACGTACCAATTTTCACAGGTAAACTTACACAAATTTACAAATATTCTTCTTTTCAAAGGGCAGAAAAATGTATCCAATGGATATGGTTATGTACATTAGAATATAAATACATTAGGATTACTGTATCAGGACTGCAAAACTCTGAATAACCACTAGATGACAACAAATATTTAGATTTTTTTTCTGTTATCTTTTTCCTGCCATCCAATGAAAGTTATGATAAACTACAATGGATTGACCAATTCTTTTAAAGGGGACCCATTTGAGGATTGAGCAAAATCTCTAATTGGCTTGTGAAACTAGACTGAGGGATTAGTCATTCATTCCTTCATGTTAGTAGGTACTAATGCAAAGGTAACTCTGGAGTGCTAATGCTGGAAAACATTCAGTATGGAGCCTTATAGGGTCTTCCACATAGAAAAGACTAGGTAATCCAGCAAATTTAGGCCTCAGTCCAAATTTGTGTATTTTTTTAAACAATGCCCAGACATGAACACTTCATTTTCTTTATAGGGGCAGTATTCTGTCAATGAATGAGATTCTTTAAATCCTGAATTCAGGCTTGTTTCCAATATGATCAGGATTTTTTTTTTAAACAACCCTGAATTTTGTAACTTGCTCAAAGAAAAGAGAAGTCCTAATACTACTGGACATAATATCTATAGCACTTAGACTTATATACCTTTTCACAGTGCCTTATAATCCTCGCTAAACAGTTTACAGAGTCAGCATATTGCCTCCAACAACTCCCTGGGAATCATGAACCTCAGCAGTTGTTTTCTCTGGTACTTCTGCCATATAAGATCCTTAGCAAATGGCTAAGGAAACACAATTGGGTCCTACTTCCATTCTTGCTTTTAAAACTCAGTCACCTACGAGAACTACCTGACAACTTCTCTATTATCTTTTCAAGTTCCCCCCCACCTAAGATTTTTCAGGATCCTCAGCAAAATTTACAAATCATATGACTTTTTAAATCCTCCTAGAATAATGGAATCCCTACTTTTACTGTAACATTGTATTCTATTGTTGTCTTTCCATTTATAGAGCTTTCCTAGTCCAATGCTTAATAAAAATTTTAAAACTAAAGATAAACATAGGCAATAAAGGCTGCATTAAAATACACATATATGAGTCATATATTCTGTTTTTCCATTAAAACAACATTTTAGTAATTATCCTGGAAGTCTATATACCTAAAAAGCAATCTATAGGTGATCAACAGAAATGAATAAAATGAAGAAGCCTACACATATTTCCTTAAAGGTTCAGGTTCCACTTCATATGACAAAGTTATTTCTTAATAAATGTGATGAGGTTATCATCCTTCAGTTCATCTCTCAAGTAAGTATAGTGAAATTTATCAGGATTTATTCACAGGTGGATGAGGAAATAATCATAGCCTAAAAGTTATATTGTTTGGACTTATTGCTGAAATGAAAAGAACTTAAGCACATGTCATATTGCACCAAAGGATGGAAAGAGGATGTAAAACGGAGAACACTTGCCATCCGTTGGTTAACGCGATGCTTCCGTTTTGTACTCACTGTGTCTGTTTTTCTTCCTCTCTATCCATCCAACATCCATCTACTGACATTTCATCCGCTCAAAAAGGTTTGAGCTGCTCAAAACTTTTTGAGCGGAAAATGTATCCAACGCGTCCATTCTGCATCTGCTAGGCATACGGGGAACATTTCCGTTCTGTCACCACATGTGTGAGCAGGTAGCTGATTGAGTATGGCGGACTATGGCCGCTACATTTGCTAAGCCATACCGCTGTCATCCGACGCAACCTCAAATTCCGCTCCAGCAGAAAGCGGACACAGGGAGGAAGCGGAACGGACGCAGACGGACGCGTAAGTCATTAGTGCATGGATGGAGAAAGGATGAAAGCGATGCAGCCTCGCATACAAAGCAATTTAAATGGAAAAAACGTTTGCAGAGGGACCTAACCTGAGATATTAAGGATGATAGAGGATGCCTACAGAGGATGAAAAGAACACATAGGGGAACCTATATTGCCTATAAAAACGGGGAGAACTCACCTGGATCTCACTTTCAGACCAGCAGCCCTGCTGTGCAGACTTCTGCACCTTCATCTGCCTCTTGCTCTTCCACAGCGCTCCAGTCATATGATCCAATCACCATGAATCGTGAAAACAGTTCTTTTGTAGCCTACAATCATTCTTGCAACAGTGCGAAAGCATCTACAGGCTTCTTTCAACTCTAATACAGGGAGAAAAGGGAAGCGGCGCAAGAAGATCTGGGTCCAAGAATGGATCGGGAGAAGAGCAGAGTACGGAACTGTACAACAGAGCCTGATGGTGGAGGCTCAGGAACGAAGAACCCTCGTGCATTCAGAACTTCATAGATGCCTCCAGCCATGTTTGGATGAAGTTGTGGAGCGGGCTGACACCGCAGGTGGACCAAGGCAACACACCAACCTTCAGGCCCCAGCCTGGACCCTGGGTCTCAAGGTGGCACTGACTCCTGTGCCACCTGGCCTCAGGGACCCAGCTACAGGGATAGCATGCAGTACGGCTCGGAGGGTTGCCACACAGCACCATCAGATTGTGGTCAGAGAAGTGGTGTAGGCTATGCAATCGAGAGAATACCTGGAGGAGCCCCTCCAGTGCCTCTCTCACTTGAAGAAGGATTGGAAGAAAGTTGCAGAGCAGATGGTCATCAGAGGTAGAAGTTCCCCACAGTCCGTTGGAGCCATAGATGGGGAAGTCACGGATGAGTCGATGGCCAAAAGCACCAGCCAAGTCCGGGTCCACTATTCAACTCCAGGCTTCTTTCAGCCATCCGTCCTCTTTGCCATGGTCGACTGCTGACTACAAAGTTCATGTACATCGCCATGCTTGCAGCAACGGGTCGCTTCATATGCCCAGGTACAGCACCATGCAGTGACCACGGAGGGGCTGCGAATGCAACCGTCTCAATGGGCTTCCCATTATCCAGACCCCTGCCAACGACGACCGCAGATGTGCCCACTTCATCGTGGGGATGACGCCTTCTCACTCAGTTATAACTCACCTCTGAAGCACTACCAACTTCCGAGATGCCTCACCCGTGAACGGAGAGGATCTTCGAACTACGAGGCTGTCCAGGGCAAGAGTGGTGGGTGAGAACACCGTGTTGGAACCTGGCCACAAGGTTCCAGGGTACTTCTCATCGCCCTGCGCATCTTCGCCAGAGACCGTGAGGAGGATTTGTGGAATGCTTGCTGCATCCTGCACATCTCTCGAATGGTGCACGCCCAGCTACCGGCAGTCTTGCAGAGACAAGACTTGTCGAACCATCAACAAGGGAATGGGGGACATGGAGGGGCCGGTGAATGGAGGCAACGGAAACGAAACTCTGATAGACACCTATCGGAGAGGAATGTGGCACAGGCCCCAGGACAGAAGCCCTCACGTGTAAGGAAGAAGCAGCGTCAACTCTTGAAAAACACTGGTGCCATACTCCCAGCTGGAGCAGTGGGAGTGGAAAGAAGGATGTGTAGATTTTAATGGATGCCTTCTTTCATCCTGTTCTCATCACGCGGATGAGATTGGGCCATGTTATGTTGCGTGGGCCTACAGATGAAAGTGGGCATTTACTAAAGAGTTGTGTTTTATGTTGACATGTGGGAATCACATGATTACATTAGTATTGATAAATAAAGGGCCATAGGTGTGGCCAGCTGGTGAGGGTAGACGCATACAGGTCCCACTGACTGCTTTGCAACTGGAGGTCTTATCTATCCCCACAGCTACTTTACCCATCCGCTGGAGCAAGATCATCTAACCATCCACAGATATAGTCCCTGCCCTTCCCATCTATCCTTACCATCCCACAAGCATGCAAACGGCTTAAAACCATTTCTAACGTTTCCTACGCAAGACTTTTATTTACAAAAATAAATGAAAGCAGTGGTGTTTGAAGCATAGATAACTTTATTACGAACAGCTGTAAAAGAAAAAATGAACCCAAGTCAAGTGACCAAAAAAGTCTATGCAGTAGCACACCAAGTCTCTGGCATTCTTCTCTTGTCACATGGTCAGAGGTGTGCCCATCTAGGGGTGAAGGGTCCAGGTGCTGTGGAGGGGCTGCTGCTGGTCGAGTGCTGGTCTGAAGCGCCCCATGCGTGGGTGCTGGCTCCGAGAGGAAACACAAGGGGACGGTTTGTTGAGGAAGCTCTCAGACAGCTGGCTATCCCCGTTGATGTTGAGAGCTTCCTTCCTCCAGTTGCCATGAGTGCTAGTTCCAATACTGACGAACAGAAGTACTGAGGCTGGCCTTGGCTGATGGGTGGAGAAGGAGCAGATGTAGTGGCGCGACTGGTCTGGTATCTGGCAGCTGTGTGAGGACTGGCCGTGGGTGGCATCGTGGTGTGGGGGGCATCGGTGGCATCGGTGGCATCAGTGGCGTGGGTGGTCATTGGTGGCATCGAGTGGAATCCGCAGTGGCAATGGTGGCTCCTGATGAAGAACCTGTGCCTGGAACTGGGAGAGGGTGCTGCCTGTGCTGCTGCCCTCCTGGTAGCCGTAGCCCTGGTAGGTTGAGGGCCTGTGGAAAGCGCTTGGAATGGGAGGTGACATCAACCTGGGGTGAGGAGCGCAGATTCCTGGAACTGGGTAGGAGCAGGTTCATGCTGGATCTGGAGGGTTGGTGAGAGAGGCAGCAATCTCGGCATGATGCCTATCGCTTCACACACCTGGTACTGGGGTTTCCGCCATGTCCATGCGAGGTTCCTGGAATTGACATAGGTGAGGAAGGGCTTGCCGGTTTGGAGGATTGAGGAGTCAGGTAGTGGACCAGCTGAGAGAGGTTATCTATCTGCTCCTTGATAGTGTCTCTTATCTACCAGCAGGACAAGTGGTAGCTCTGCCCGCTCCTGTCTGGCTCTCTGCCTTTCCTGTTTGCGAGGTGGAGCTGGGGGTAGGATGCAGCACGACCCTGTGGTGGAAGTGCCATCTCCATTGCGCCAGGGAGTCTCCACATGCTCCGCCAACGGTTACGAAACCCCAGCCCTGGTTTTCCCCCGCGGGTTCGCTGTCGTGGCACGCTCCACAGCCACCTGCCTGAGACCAGGAGCGAACTCTCCGGCCGGAAAGAGGACTGGCTCTCAGCAGGCGCTTGAGAGAGTTTAGGGTTTGTGAGAGGGGCTGCTCCTCGTGGCGGATGCTCACCTCCAGGAAGCTGCACTTGGCCATCAGTAGGTCTCTTTGACTGTCAGCTGTTGACCACGGCCTGGCGAGATTTTCTTGAGGTGCAGCTTCCGTACCAGGTGTGCATGTGCTTCCACCACCGTCCAAGGAGCCACATTTCCGAACTTGTAGCCCATGCTCTCCACCTTCTCTCTCCACGCAGACCTGCTTCTTTTGGTGTCCCCTGTAGAGCCTGTGTCCCTTCCACCACTAGCATAGTCCATTCTCTCTCAGTCACTCCAGCACCTCATCCTCATGGTCCTCTCGATGGAGTATTGCCTCCTGTCGCCCTTCTCCGCCATATGCCTCTTCCTCCTTTGGCAGGACCACATGGGCCCTCATCAGAGGGGCTTCCAGGTTGTAGGGGCAGCTTTCCTGCCCACACCACCAGCAGAGCAGCACCACCGCAAGGGATAATCATTCAGCAAAGCAGCAGCACCAGCCATCAGCAGCACCCAGCAGGATCATCAATCATCAGCAGCAGCAGCAGCAGGACCAAGGAATCAAGCAGCAGCAGAGTAAGCACCAGCAGCTGCAGCAGCACCAGGAGCACGAGCAGGAACAGGAGCACGAGCAGGAACCAAGGAGCAACGAGCAGCGACCAGCAGGACAGCAAGACCAGGACACGAGCAGGACCAGCAGGACGACAAGACCAGGAGCACGAGCAGCGACCAGCAGGACAAGTAGGACGGAGCAGGGCCAGCAGGACAAGCAGGACTGTAAGTAAGGCACCAGCATAAGCAACCAACCGCCATAAGCAAGCATCAACAGAGTAAGCAATGAGCGAGCACCACCGCCATAGAGCCGCAGCATCAGCTCCCCAGAAGCAGAAGCAGCAGAAGCACCACTGCAGAAGCGGCATCAGCAGAGTAAGACCAGCAATAAGCAAACCAACCCGGCCAGAAGCAAGCCATCAGCAGAGTTAAGCACACAAGCAGAAGCACCACTGCATACAGCAGCATCCATCACTCTCAGAAGCAGAGCGCAGAAGCCCCAGCCCCCAGAAAAACGTGAGCCCATGCTACAGAAGCCCCAGCAGAAGCAAAGTGAGGGCCAGTGGGTGGGAGGGGTGGCCCTGTCCCTCCTTGCCAGGGCTGGCAAGCAGATGGCTGAGGCTTCCTCTTCTTCCCCATGGTTCTGTGGAGTTGCTGGCTGGCCAGCAAGGTTGGCAGGCAAGGCCCAGGCAAGGTAGGCGGCTGGCAGGAAGGCTGGCAGGAAGGCAGGCAGAAGGCTTGCAGGCAGGCAGGCACCATGGGTAGGCTGGCAGGCAGGCTGGCAGGCCAGGCCTGGAAGGCAGGCAGGTTTAAAGCAGGGAGGCTGGAAGGCAGGCTGGCAGGCAGGCTGGCAGCAAGGCTGGCAGAAGCGCTGGCATGCAAGGCTGGCGGAGGCAGGCCAGCAAGGCTGGCAGGGAGGCTGGCAAGGCAGGCTGGAAAACGGCAGGCAGGCTGGCAGCAAGCTGGCAGCAGGCAGACAGCAAGGCTGGCAGGAAGGCTGGCAGGAAGGCAGGCAGCCAAGGCTGGCAGGCAGGCAGGGCAGGCCCAAGGCGGCAGGCAGGCTGGCAGGCAGGCAGGCAGGGCGCTGGAAGGCCGGGCTGGCAGCAAGTCTGGCAGGCAGG
>BHFT01047262.1:3249-46561 GCA_004320025.1 Laticauda laticaudata | reverse complement strand
ACACCAACGCCAACGAGCCCATGCGCGACTATCTTATATCTCTTACCTATGCTATATCAGCGAAATAACTCACATAGCAATACAACGGGGGCTAGCGTATAGTCAAAACATCTCATGGATCTCTCGTATGTACGCTGAGCGAGCGAGATGTCGTGTGGGTCAACCGTACTTTCGCATGCAGAGCAGACAGAAGCAATGTTTGGGTCCTAGATTACAATCACACAAGCAGACTGGGCCTGCGAAGCGGTCAGGGTCCACGGAATCGACTCAAAATCAGAGTGGCGCCTCCATGCTAGAGCCCTGTTAATCTCAAGAGGCCCGGTCAGGCCACATTTGGGACAGCGGTGGTGGAGACTTGTTCCACTTCCCCCCTGCGAAGCTTCCAGTTTCCCAGATTTTTCCAGGCTACGCGTCCTCGCAAGGAAATGAAGTTGGAGAATCTTCAAAATTCGGCTCAAGCGAGCTGTCGTATGGCCCCGGGACCTTCTGTATGCCATTCCCGCCACTCCACGTGGCTTCCCCAAGGTGCATCCAGAAACTTGCAGGAATTGAAGAGGGCGGAACTACTTCTAGATCGCTCTTACCTGACCCAGACGGCTGTGCGGTTTTAAGTGCAGACCTCAGCTGTCTGTCCGTATCACAACCATGGAAATTCGCATACGCAGTCCCAGGGTCTCGGCTAACCCAGGGAACCCCTTCAACAACATCCGGATCTCAATGGGTTGCAGCCTGATGTGCTGGACAGGATTGAGTAGGAGTTTGTCTAAAAGAGTGAAAAGTGTTTCCAGACCAGATCTCTCTCTCCACCCAACTATCCAACAGCCGCCAGACGTTCCCTACCAACAACTCGCATCTTTACAGATACCACAAATGTGCCCCAGTTTTTTTTGCAAATGGGTACGCGAGTCCGAATGATCCGGCATCTTATCGCATACTGTGGCTCAAATCCTAGAGTGTCTTGCAAGAGGAGCTTGACAAGCAGATATTTATCACAGTTGAAAAGACAGGTGGCGGCCACTTGGGCGTCCAAGTTCTCACTTGTGAAAGGTCTACCTATCTCTTGTCCCATTCTCTATACATTGGGGGTTGCAGAACGGAAGGTTTCCTTAGAGGAGCTTTACAAATTTAACGCCTCAGCGATACACCGTTATCAGCCACCTCTGGGAGCCATTAAACAAAGGTCCTGTGTTGCCTCACCTAAGGAGCCCCTTTCGAACGGACCTTGAAATTCGTCCAAGTCCTCCGCAAGTTTCTTTCTTCTGCGTATAAAGATAGTATTCCTTGAAAGCGGATCACTGTCTGCCCTCGTCGTCATTTCGGAGATTGCAAGCTTTGGTCCTACATCAGACAAGATCTTTGGTGGGTTTTTTCCATTCTGAAACCGCGAGATGGGTCCTTCCGATCCTGGATTCTAACGTTTTATTCCCAAAATAACCTCGGTTATTTTATCATAGGAAACAAGAGCTGTGAGTACTCTGTATCCATAAGTTTTGTCCCTAGAACCATCCCAAAGGGTTTGGAACTATAAAGTGCACTAGGCCTTGAATGTGAGGCGACAGCTGAAGTTGACTGCAAAATATAGTATCAAACTGCAACAGGCGGCTTTCCCAGAAAAACGGAGAGCCTGAGATTTGTGTCTTATTCAAGCCCACAACTCAGGATGCAAGGTCTCACCTTCTACCAGATAGGCCGTTGGTCTGATGGCCAGCACAGATAGCGAGAAAACGTAATCAGACTTCAATCCCTGGCAAGGTGCCCAAGGGGCAATAACAGTTCGATTAACAAGGGAGTGCCGCAACATTCGGCAGCATGGGCCACACAGGCCACGCAATAAGCTGAAATTTGTCGAGCAAATCAACGACTGGGCCTCTCCTCGCGCATTCATTTAAAGGCCATTTATAAAATAGATGTGTTTGCATCCAGCTGAGGCTCCTTTTGGCAGAAAGAGTTCTTGCCAACGAGGTTCCTACAGGGAGCACCAGGAAGGAAGATTCCAGCCAGAGGGAGTCAGCCCTCCACGTAGGACAGGCCAAGCTTTGGTATGTCCACTAACTGATGCACCTGAAACAGCATCAATAAAAGGAGAAAGGGCGTTGTCACTTACCTGCAGACATGCCCCATTCTCTTTGATCTGTGAAAGAGCACATCCAGCCCCCACCCCTTTTTTCCATCTGGTGGGGTCATGTATTCTTGGGGCCAAACAAATTTGTGTATAGGGCCATTGAGGGCGAGATGAGGGCAAGTTAGATTATCTGCTCGGTGTCTTCGAACAACAACTGGAGAACGGCTGGGAGGAAAAGTCCTGTGGAAAGAGGAGGAGGAGCATTCCACAAATTAAGCCCAGCCTAGACATGTAGAGACTGAAGCACCTCCCACTACTGGATGCTCTTCACAGCTCAAAGAGAATGGACGTGTCAGGTAAGTACCAACGCCCTTGCTCCTTTCCTTTAGAGTCATCCAAAATCTTATCCAAAAATTTGGAGAATTCCCTGAATTATGGAAATAGCACTAGGTGCTAAAGGGGATAAATAGAATTAGTAAAGATTCATTCCTTTCCCTTTCATAGAAACAGTTGTCTGCTTAGGACATGCCTAAGAATATTTTTTTAAGGAAACAAAGCAAAGTTATATCCAGTCCTGTACCTTCTTTTTACTCCTTCAGGTTTGGAATTTCCTGGTGATTTGCAGTACTAACAGATCTGATGACCTCCTTAGTGTTTTGCAGCCCTTGTCAGCTTCTATCTTCTGTAACTGCTATTCAAAGTTTTATTCTTATCTTTCAGTGATCATACATTTGTTACTGATTTCAAACAATGTGATTCTAAGAAAATTTGATTATTGATAGATTCTCAGTTAAATGTCTATACTTCTAGGAATTGTATGTTTAAGAAATTTATTTCTTTAAATCTCAAAAAATGTTTGTAACAATGCTCAAGTCACTTGATTCATGATTCATTTCTCCTTTTTACAGCGAGACAGAGGGAAATCTTATACTTTCCTAAATTCCTGGTGACTTATTTATTTACTTACTTCATGTAGAAAAATTGCCTTGGTTATTAGGTAACAGGAAAGCTTCAATTAAGCCCATCAATATTGGTAACATCAAGATTGAGAAATTAATATTGGGAACATCAATATTTCTCCCAATCCCAACCCCCAGGTTTTTTCCTCCAGCAGGAATAAGCCCTATCCACAACTAAAAACAGAAGCTTGGCAAGGATTCAGTCCAAACTAAAGTTAACCAAGCAGAACAGTACAGAATCCTTCTACTTCCTTCTGCTCTTGATCTGCCAATTTATAACTTTCTCCCTCATTTGCTCTTTCTCCCAATGTAGCTATCCCTAATGCTACATTACATCTGCCTTGATGTTAATGCATCATTAATTGTAACAGGGAAATCTTAGTTTAATACTGGTTAGTAATGATTCATGATGAATGATAATGAGCAATATAAATGTACCATGCACCAAGATGGAATTAATGCAAGTAAGAAGGAAGGATGGGGAGGGGATATCTAAGTGTAGGATATGATTCAGCAGCAGATTGTGTCATGCCTCTTGGAAAATAGCTGAACTGTGGGGGTTCCAGAATTTTAACTAGTAAAAGTCAATAAAGTTTTTTACTATGATAACAGAAGTTGTGTGAATTGATGTATTTGCAAATAATTGTACTCTGTTAGAAATTAGCTTACTCTACTGCCTATATTATCAATTATTGTAATACTTATTTTCATCATCAGAATGAAGGTCTCCTATAGAGGACATTTTCTGCATAATATTTACCCATGTGCCTTTATAGATTCTCCTGAATATCGATCAACTCAGATGAATCGGGGTGAGAAATTCCAGGTATGAAATCAACCATTTCTTTAGGAATGAGTATAATTATCATGGAGATTTCCCAGTGAACAAAGTACTTGTTTGACAAATTGAAGAGCTATGAATTTACAGTATTTTGTCTGATGCATTATATAGTTTTTAAAACTGTTGTTGTTGGAATATAAAATAATTCTCAATGTGAAATATTAAGAGGTTGTGTTATTGGGGAGATTTAAAATGATATTTTTTCATACACCAGATACATGTGTGATAAGATTAATAATAACTTTTCCATACTTTATTGAGAAAACCATTGTACTTGAACTTAATGCTATTTTACTATTAGAACTATAATTTGAAAATAATCACCTTTACCTGATCAACTAGAATCTTGTTTGCTGTTGGTAGACGATCCATTAGTATTTCAAAATATTCAAACAGGACAATGTGGAGAACAGTTCAGAAAAAGCTGATAGACACTATATTTAAATATCTTTTAGTTCAATGCAAGGGAATCTAAGAAGCCCTTTTTTCACTACAGGTTAAAGAACCATCATGTGGGTAATAAATTACTTATAATACAGCCTTCCTGTGCTGCAGAAAACTAAGGGATCTGTGGGAAAGAGTTCAGAAAATACAAGAATCTAAGATGGTGACAGATGGCAGTTTTATTGTCCTTTCAAAAATGTGCCATATCTTTTTGGCAACTGATAACAGCAATCATGGAAATATTGGAATATGATGGAATATTTATTTGTAATTTGCCATCAAATTTCTAAAGTCCTTTTTAAAAAGAATAAAAAAATGGTTGAAAATTATTGCTTTCCCATAGTATGACTTAAAGAGATTTGGAAAAATAAGATCTACTACTCCAGCAAGTACCTAATCAGGGATCTGTAGAAATAAAGAGATAACAGGCTGCAAAATTAGTGAGAGATCCCATATTTCCAAAATGATTCTCCAGCAAACAAGTTTCAATATTAGTTGGAACTAATTAGCTAGATCTTTCTTATGCAGATGCCCAGAGCTGCTTTTTTCCTTTCCTTTCTTTTCCTTCTCCCCCCCCCCCCAAAAAAAAAAAAAAAACATGNAAAAAAAAAAAAAACATGTGAGGGAGTAAAAGGTGGAATCATTGCAGTGTCTTTTAATAGTAAAAGACAATCTCTGCCTTGGAAGCCTGGGTCCTATGCCTGACCAGGAATGATTATGCAGTTGTTGGTTAACTTGATAGTAAAAGTGAAACTGAGCCTGGTACAGAATCTAAAATCAGTGACTTAGCGTAATATGTTCCACTTAAGAACTGGGCTTAATGCCATAGAAAGGTTGCTGTCATAATACAGTAATTCCCCCTGTTGGAAGAGCAATACAAGATACTTCTTTCTAACACATTATCTACTTTGGGTTTTGTGCATTCATTTATTCAGACTTGGAGAAAATACTGTCTCTACCAGATACCGAAAGAAAACATCTCAGCCTTCTTATTCCACAAATTAGTTTAAATTCAGACAAAACAAGAACAAGGCAAGAACAGGAGTACTAAATTTATTTGCCAAGGGGACTAAAATTCACATATTGTTTTGAGCTCAACATGTACATTTTTAACCACACATTTCTAGAATTTTGTTTATTTAATATATGTGTGCTTTTTTAATGATGGAAAATGTTTTAATTCACATACTAATTCATTTCTTAGAAAATGAAAATATTCATTTAATGATAGGTAGACAACATTTGCGAATAGTTTATAGACCTCCCCACATGCTTAGACATTGCTTTCAAATTTTTTGGAAGGGATATACTTACATTTTTTTGTTTATGGATCTTTGGATGAGGGGATTTGCCTCCCTTTTGTTCTTGTTAATACACTGGTGCCATCTGCTGGATTTAGATTTATGGAGATGCCCTGAACACAATCATTGGTAGCTAGCCTGCATGTATAAACAGCACTTAAATTGAATATTATTCTGAGGCCGTAATCCTTGAAGCATTCAACTGAAGATAGTCCATCCCATGTTATTGTTACTTCTATTTACATGATTAGAGCTTATGCTGGATGAGATAGAGGAAGAGCAATATTCCTCTTGTAGAAAAGATCTGAGTTCATATTATCAGAGTTACAGGTGGCCCTTGGCTTATGATGACAATTGAGTCCAACATTTATGTTATTAAGTGAGACATTTGTTAAGTGAGTTTTGCCCCATTTTACATCCTTTTGTGCTGCAGTTGTTAAGTGAATCACTGCAGTTGATAAGTTAGTAGCCTGGTTGTTAAGTGAACCTGGCTTCCCCTTGACTTTGCTTGTCAGAAAGTGATCTTTTGCTTCTCAAAGGGGGATCACATGTCCTTGGGACACTGCAATTGTCATAAATATGAACCAGTTGCCAAGCATCTGAATTTTGATCACATGAACATAGGATTTCTACAAAGGTCATAACTGTAAAAAATAGTCAGAAGTCCCATTTTTCAGTGCCTTTGTAACTTTGAACGGTCACTAAGTGGACCATTGTATGTTGAGGACTACCTTTATATGGCCATTTCAGAACGGGGCTATCAGAGATGGGCTGCATAAATCCAGACAAGGGCAGCCCAGAGATACACACATTTTAACACTCTCTTGACAGCTGGTAGTGGTATGGATTTTAGCAGTGCAGATATGGTAGCTGTATTTCAGAACTATGAAATGATAAAGGATGTTTTGTAAAACAGTGGAGCCTCAGGTCGTGAATGCTCCTGTTCCTGACCAAATTGGATGGCAAACAAAAAAACCACCCAATTTTTGAATTGGGTCACAGTTCAAAAATTGGGTGGCGAACAAAATCTGTGTGGAAAGATTCCCTTTCCATGCCAATTTCCCCTTTGCCACCATTTTTTTGAGAGGGATTTGTCTGCGCATGTGTGCTTTTGGTCACAACCAAATCTGGTTGTGGCCAAAATCCTGCAACGGATTACAGTTGTGACCCGAGGCTCTACTATATCCCCAAAAGTAAAGGAATTGTTTAACATCCTTGCCTTATATTATTCTTAAAATAATTAGAGGAAAATTATGATTATTATTCCGTTTCTGATTCAACGTTTCCATTTTCTTTGACTTTGATTACAACCAGTTAAACTTTGTCCGCAAATAAGATTTGCAGCACTGGAGTGTTGGGCCCGCTATACAATGTTACATACTGTAATTAAAGCTTGGCTGTTTGAATTCTTTGTCCTGACTCTCATATTTCTTTAATTCCTCCTTTGCAATACCTTTGTTTATAGAGTTTTAAAAATCCAAATGAAATAGAATAGAAAGCAAGGTTCTCAGTATAGTCAGATTACCATTTTCATCCTTGCTGAAATGGGAAAATTCATAGAATAAAGTATTTTTAATATGCTGGCTCTGTAAATCGATTAGAGAGAGAGCTGTAAAGCACTATGAAGCAGTATATAAGTCTAAGTGCTATTGATGTTAATCATTTGCTGAGATTTGAATTAAAAATGCTGTAGTCATAGGAACAATTAAAATGCTGTATTAATTATTGACCACACTTTCTTTATAGGTATCAATTACTGCTGATGATAACTGCAAATTCTTATGTTGGTCCAGAGAGAGACTTGCATTTTTTCTAGAATCAGAGCCATTTCTTTTTGAAATATTTAAGTATCTTATTGGAAAGGATATTACAAACAAGTTATACTCATTAAATGATCCTACCCTAAGTGATAAGGTAAGCATTTCCCTATTGACTTCCATGCATTATATAACTATTTTATAGATGAGCTAAAATGTACTCCCTTCTAAAATGTACAATATCCTTTGCCACACAGCTTCTTAAAACACAATTGATTTAGAATGCCTATTTATAACGTCGTATTGAATTCTATCAATTTTTCTATCTTATATCCAAGAGCAGATAAATACAACTACAGGATGATGGCAATTAAATGTTTTTTTGAGGGAACTAAATAAATGACTAATAGTTGGAATGCTGAATTTTATGTAATATCATGCAGAACGACACTTAACAGTTATATTTTTGAAACTTATAATTATCAAGCATCATTTGGTTTTGGGGTTGCATCAAGAACTCATCAAAACTCTAGAGGATTTTATAAATATACAAGCAGTGTGTTGGTTGGTTTACAAATTGTTTGTGGTTCGATTTCATAGTCTCAATTACAGTTACATTACATAATAACTCATATTATCAATCAAAAATTGAATATCCTAGTCAATCCTGTATTATTATCATCAGTCATTTGACTATAATTTTGTTCATTCATACTTTGCAAGATAGCTATACTATACTATTTTTATTTTATAACACAATTCCTCCCAAATCTATCCTAAAAACATTTTTATATATATATAATAAAAAAAAGAAAACATCATCTATATATATCATTATATTTCTTAAATTCTACGTATTCTCATTATTATTTGTTATCTACCAATTGATAGAAAAGTCCCAAATTTTTAAAAATTGTTTATCCTCTTGTTCTCTAATTTCAAATGTCAATCTATCATTTCAGCACATTCCAGTATTTTCTTGATAGTTCCTCTCTGTGATTAGTTTTCTTATTTTTCCAATTTTTAGCAAATACATCCCTAGCCCCTTTAATACATTTACATATCAAACATTTTAAAATCTTTGCTTATGTATCAGAATTAGAATTCCAATAAAAATATCTCTGGTTTTAAATCTATGTGCTTTTTACTCATTTTTTCCAAAACGCTGTGTGATATTTAGTCCAATATTTTTTTGTATCCTCACATGTCCACCACATATGGTAATATGAGCCAGGTATCTGATGACATTTCCAACATCTTTCGGATTTATTCTTGAACTCTTGCTATTCTCTTGTCTGGGAAATGCCACTGTAAAACATCTTAAACAAATTTTCTTTAAATGCTGTTGACATTGTCATTTTATAACTTTTGAGACCACAATTTTTCCATTTCTCGAGATCAATTCCATTTCCAAAATTCTTCCCCAAGCGATCATAGTTTCTTTAATATTTTCTTCTTCTAGTTTAATATTCTAATAAGATATCCCATACAGTTTTTTAATCACCTTTTCAATCAGTTACCTTTCCAAAATCTTATCTAAATCAGTCAATTTATTGTAGAAACCTTCTGTTTTAAAATCTTTTTCATACCTTAATGATTCGCATAAGAAAACCAATTCATTCTTTTATACCTTGGTTCCTCCTAGTTTTTGCATAGATTTAAGTTCACCCTTTCCATTTCAGAAATTTTCCCCATACTAACTGTTTGTTCTTCTATATAGTTATAGGATAAAAAAATGCTTCAATAGTCGATAACCAGACTGGAATTTCATTTAATAACATTGTCTTTTAATCTTCTCCCATTTAAACCACAGAGGCTCCCACTATTATTGTTTCTAAAATAACCCTGTATTTTATTCCCTTATACCATAAAAAGGCATGCCACTCCAACAACAAATCATTCCTTCTAATGCCAACAATCTGTATTTCTTAATTTATCCATTCCTTAGCCATTCAATTTTGTAGCTTCGTAATACAACTCCCAATTAGGCAGACCAAATCCTCCTCTAATTCTAGCATCTTGTAAAATTTTAACTTTATTCTCGCTTTCTTACCTTGCCATATATATTTCAACACAATTTGTTTAAATCTTCAAAAGTAGTCCTTTCCAAGCCAAATTGGTATTGTTTGAAAAAATATAAAATCTGAGTAAAATGTTCATTTTGATTGTTGAAATTCTCCCTATTTGTGACAATTGTAGGTTCTCCCATTTCGTCAGATCTAGTGCTATCTTTTTTTTAAGTTTAGTGTAGTTTTCTCTTTTTAGTGTATACTACATCTTGCTGTCAAATGATATCCCCATAACTTAACCTTGTTCATGACTTGAATTTTCAGTACATCTGCCAATTCTTCTTTTTGTCTTAGTAGCATATTCTTTGTCAAAAATCTTTGTCTTATCTTTGTTTATTTTCAAGCTAGCCACCTTGCCATATGCCTCTATCTTTTCCAATAGTTTGTTGCTGTTCTAGAGGGTCTTTAAAATAAAGCCAAGTCATCCGCAAAAGCTTGTAATTTTAAATTCTTCCTTTTTAATTTCATTTCTTTATACACTTTCATCTCTAATGTTTCTATTTAACACTTCCAAAGGTTTAGTATAAATATCAAAGATGATAGTGGGCAACCTTGTCTCGTACCTTTTCTTATATGATAGTCTGTTAATTCTCCCTCTATCATTACCTTTGCTGTTTGCTTATAATATATTACTTGTATCTGAATAAAATTTCTGGCGAAGGCCCATCTTTTCCAATAATTATAACATGAATCTCCAGTTCAATTATCAAATCCCTTTGTGCATCTAAAATATCAAACCATTTGTTTTTCAGGGTGTGCCTCATAATATTCAAAGTGTCCAATATTACTTCTCATATATATCGTTATTTTCTCTATTGCGCAGAAATCCATTTTGTCAGGATGAATTAAAGCGTAGAATATTTTTTGAGTCTCTCTGCCAATATTGACGCGAAAATATTTTATAAATCTACATTTAATAAAGAAATGGGCTCTATAATTTCTTAATTTAAATGATTCAGTCTCTTCTTGGACATAAGTGTAATTATATAGGTCTGACCAGGTTTAGGTATCTTTCTTCTTTAACATAACTTCATTCATGACTATCTTAGCCAAATGGAAGTTTTACCGCATTCTTGTAAGTTTTAAGTGTTACGCATTCTTGTAATGTTTCTGCCTGCCGTGCCTTCCATTATTTGTTTTCTTAAGTGCTTCAGTTTAACTCCATCAGGGTTATTTGCTTTCTAACATTTTTCAATTTTCTTTAGGTATCTTAGGCTAGATTTAGCATTCTTAAATACTGGTTTAACTCTTTCCTCCCTCAATATTCTCTTGCTCATTTTTTCATAATTTCCATAAAATAGTCTCAAATAATTTTCCTCTTCTCTTATCTGCCCTGGGCAAACTTGACCTTGATCATATTTCATATTAACCTGCGTATTTTCCTTGATTCTTTTTCCTTTCTCAGTTTGTATGCCTAACCATCTATCTGTTTCTTGTTGCATCCTCAAAATAATTCTGTTTTTGCATTTCTCATTTATGTGCCTCAATTCTTCTTTACTCTATTAAATCAACGAAAAACAAATTTTATGTTTCAATATATCATTCAGTTTTAGCTTAATGTCCTTTTTCTGTGGCATTTTCCTGTGTTACTTTTTCAATCTTTTATACTCATCTTCTTAAGCCCATGTCACACTGCACCAACGATGGAAAGAGGATGTAAAATGAGGAGGAAAACACTTCCACCGTGAGGTTAAACGCATTATCCGTTCTGCTACTTCCTGCCTCCGTATTTTCATCCCTCTCTATCCTTCCAAGCACGTCGATGATGTTCATTCCGCTCAAAAAGTTAAAGCTGCTTCAAACTTTATTCTGACGAAAAGTATCAACGATCCGTTCTGAATCCGCAACGGCATATGTAGAAACATCCTTCTACACCGTTCATCCATTACGCATCCGCTAATCCGCTAGCATCCGCTCGTTGCATCCGCGCAACTCAAATCCGCTCCAGCGAAAATGCGACAAGGGAGAAGAAACGATTCGGACGGACCAAGGTTAGTAGCACGATGAAAAGATGAAACGTTAGCACTCGCATACAAAAGCATTTAAACGGAAAAAAAAACGCTTCGCAAGAGGGACCTTATCTCGATATTAAGATGTCATAGAGGACCTAGAGTATGTAAAAGACACCGAGTGAAAACCTATATTGCCAAAAAAGTGGGAGCAACTCACATGTATCTCATTTCATCCAGCAGCCCTGCCTGCATGACCTCTGGCAGCCTTCATCTGGCTCTTGCTCTTCCACAGCATCCATTGATTCCACAGGATCGTAACACACTCCTTTTGTACACCCATCGTTACAAAACAGCGAAATCCCATCTACAGCCTTCACCTGTTCTACAGGAAGAAAAGCAGGCGTCCAAGAAGTGTCTGGGTCCGGGAAGAGGATCACAGAGAGCGCTAGTACGGACTTTATAACAAAACTGATGTGGATGAGAGAACGGGGAGACCACTCGTGAATTCCAAACTTCATGAGGTGCCACCAGCCATGTTTGACGAAGTGTGGAGGATGAGACCCCAGTGACCATGGCAACACCACTCTGTCCAGCCTGGACCCGGGCCTCAAGGGCATTGACTCTGCCCACCTGGCCTCAGGACCACCTGCAGGAGCATCAGTACAGTCTGAGGGTCACACAACACCATCAACACTGTCGTCAGAGGAAGTTGCAGGCCATCATCGAAAATACCTGAGGAGCTCCTCAAGATGCCCCTCCACAGAAAAGGATGAAGAAAAGTTGCAGACAGGTTATCAGAGGTAACTTCCCCACAACCGTTGAGCATAATGCAAGCACCTGCCCTGGAAAGCTCCAGCCAGTTGGGTCCCTTATTTCAATACAAAGGCTTCTGCAGCTCATCCTCTTCGCCATTGCGTGCGACTACAAGTTATTACATTGATGCTTCACCAACGGGTCAGCTCAATGCCCAGGTATACAGCGCCTGACCTCAAAAGGCGGGGAACGCAACCTCATCATGGGCTTCCAAGCCAGACCCCCCCTGCCCAATGACACCAAGATGTTGCTCCTACTTCATCGATGGGGATGACCCTTCTCCCTCAAACCTACCTCATGAAGCCTACACTTTCCAGACTCCTCACCCGAGAAGAGGATCTTCAACTACAGGCTGTCCAGGGTACGTTGGAGACCACCTTTGCACCAGCAACATGGTTCAGGTACTCTCACCACCATGCAAGCATCGCCCAATACCGATGAGGAGAATCGTGGAAGCTTGCTGCATCCTGCACAATCTCATGCGCACCCGCTACCAGTGTTGCAACAGGCTTGTGACCTCCAACAAGGCAATGGACATGGAGCCTGTGGAATGAGCAAGGGCGAACCTGATAACACTAAGATTTGCATTGCCCCAAACAGAGCTTCACGTGGAAGGGAGAAGAAGGCACGCAAACTCCTGAGACACTGGTGCAAACCTCCCCACGAGCAGGGATGCTAAACAGGATGATTAGATATTAATGATTGCTTCCTCAGCCTTCTCATCACACTATGAATGGGCCCGTGTTGTTGGGTGGCCACAATTGAACAGGCTTTAATAAAGAGTTGGTTTATGTTGACATGTGTGATGAATATTACATTATTATTATAATAAAGGCTAGTGTGTGCACTGGAGGTCGCATTACAGTCCCACTATGCTGCACTGGAGTTTATATATCCCACAGCTATTACCATCCCAAAGGTATCCCTGCCCATCCCACACACGCTTACCCATCCCAAAATGTATCCCTGCCCCATCCCATTCTATCCTACCCATCCCACAAGCATTGCCAAAGCTTAAAACCAATTTCTAAAAGTTTCCACCAAACTTATTAATAAAATATAAAAGCAATTGAAGAAAAGTAAATTTTATTAAAACAAGCTATAAAAGAAAACACCCAAGTCAATTGTCCCAAAGCAAAAAATAAAGTCATCATACCACCAGTCTCTGCACTTTCTTGGCACTCGGAGCGTGCCCAGTCTCAGGTTGAAGTCCAGGTCTTGGAGGTGCTGCTGGGTGCTGTCCTGATGAAGCGCCATGGTGCCTGCCCCGAGATGGACAACAGGGGACGTGTTTGAGGAAGCTCTCAACACTGGCTCAGCCCATATGTTGAGAGCCCCTTCCCCATGACATGCGGAGGTGTCAGTCCCAATCTCAGATGACAGATCACTGATGCCAGCTTGCTTGGGTGAGGAAGACAGTGTAGTGGCTGTCTGTCCTGCATCTGGGTGAGACTGTCCTCGGTCGCATCCGTGGCTGATGCATTTTCTGTGGCCATGGGCTGGCATCTTGTGGCGTGTGATCATGCATCAGTGCACCGTGGCATACCGATGTACCTGTCCTGGACTGAAGGGGCGCCTGTTGCTGCTGTACCTCCTGGTAGCCGTAGCCTGGCTAGCGGTAGGTCCTGTGGAAGCCTGAAGGCAGTGCATCACCTGGTGGAGGAGCACCTGTAAGGTGAGGCAAGTTCATCTTGGTCCTGTAGTGTTGTGAACAAGATCGTATCCTGTCCTTCACCATCTGTACTGGGTCCGCCAGTCCATGAGTTCTGGTTCACATAGATGAGGAATGCTTGCGGCTTGGAGGTATAGATCGGTGATGTACCAGCTGAAGAGATATCTATTGCTGCTTCTGATGTGTCTCTATCTTCAGAGGGACAGTGTGGCTCTGCCTCAGTCTCTCGTCTCCTTCTGTGAGTGAGCTGGGATGGATGCGGTTGGCTGTGGGGAAGTGCCGTGTCCTTGCTCCCTCACTGCGTCAGCGGTCTTCCACATGCTCCGCCAGGTTTTAGTACACTTGGGGGTTCTTGTCGTGCACCGCTCCACAATACCTGCCTGGACACAAGAGCTGACTCTTTGCCAAAGAAGAACTGCTCTCAGGCTGCCTGAATAGGGTTGTGAGAGGAGCTCGCCTCGTGCATTCTCACCCTCCAAGAAGCTGCACTTGCCATCACTGTAGTCTCTCTGTCTGTCAGCTTGACCGCCTTTCCATTTCTTGAGGTGCAGTTCCGTACCAGGTTGAGGTGCTTCCACCAGCCGAGGACACCTCCGAAGTGTAGCCCTGCTTCCGCCCTTCTGCTCTCCAACAGCCGCTTCTTTTTGGTTGTCTCAATAAGCCTGTTCCCTTCTGCCATCGATACTCGTTCTCCCCTCAGCCACTCCAGCACCCTTTCCTCATTTCTCTTCTTACTGTGTATTTGCCTCCTCTCCGTTCATGGTCTGCTCTTTCCTCCCTTGAAGGGCCATATGGACCCTCATCAATGGCTTCGAGTTGTCAGGCTGGCTCCTCCACACCACCACCACCAGCAGCCAGCAACAACTATAGCAGCATAAAGCAACCCAAGCAGACCAGCACCAGAGCATCAGTAGCACACAAGAGCAGGACCAGTGAGCACCAGCAGACCAGCAGGACCAGGCACGAGCAGGACAAGCATCAGAGCAACGCAGGCGTAAGCACCAGCAGACAGGAAGCAGCGCTAGCAGGATAAGCACAGCAGAAGCACACCCCAGAGCAGCGCCAGCAGAGTACGCACCAGCAGAAGCACCAGCACCAGAGCATGCCAGCAGAGTAACACCAGCAGATACACCACCTCCAAAGCAGCATCAGCAGAAGCACACCTCCAGAAAAGCCAGCATCAGCAAAGCCCCAGGCACCAGAAGATCGATCCCAGCAGCAGAAGCCCATCAGAATCAACTCAGGCCAGGTGAGGTGCCCTTCCTCTTCCAGGTGCTGCAGCGGATGCAAGCTTCGTTTTCCCCATGGTTGCTGGCTGGTGCAAGCTGTGTCTGGCACAGGTCTTTTTTCTGAATCGGTACCTGTTTGGACTGGCGTCCCTTATATCCTCATGCGACGCAATGCATCTCCCCACATGCGCATGATGCTAGCATCCCTAGCTTTCTGCCGGCATCCGCTAGGCTTTCCGCTCTGCCATCTGCCTTCCATCCGCTCGCATACCGCTGTGCATCCGCTTCATCCGCTCGATCCGCTCTGCCTCTCTTTTCCCGTCCACATCCGCTTTCTTGCTACCCCGGAAGGCCTGGATGTGCATCCGCTTTCCATCCTTAGCTTCTGTGGAGCATCCGCTTTCCATCGCCCTACGTCTCCCCCATCCTTCTCTTTCCATGTTGTCCCTCTTTAGCAAATTCGGGCACTTTTTGGAGAGCGGATAACAAACGGTAGAACATTCTCGTCCACGTGTCCTTTTTACAAACTTTGCATCCGTCCCAGTTTGACAGGGCCTTAACTTCTGTGGCTTGCCTTTTCGATATTCCTTCTCGTTGTGTAGTCTATTATCAAGCCTCTAGTATATCCTTATTGTGTCCTAAACTTCTGGATACAGTTCTTCTTTTTATTTTCTCTAAAGAAAAGCCAATTCTTCTCATCGCTTAATATAAAAACTTCTCCTTTAGAAAGTATTATTTAACGTCCATTCGATCTTTTTTTTTTCCTTTCATTTTAATTGTCACTGTATTGTATCTGGCCCAAGTACTGTTTCTTGAATATTAGATATTAGTTCTGTTGAAGTCCAAATCATGTCTATTCTGGACCATGATATATGTCTATTTGACTAAAAAGTGTATTGTTTGTTTTTAACATTTCTGATTAGATATCTTAATGCAGCAATGGTCTTTTGAAAGTAAAGGCTTTCTTCACTATCAGAGAATTTAGGAACTGGAGTTTTAAGCAATGATTCAAAGGAAAGATATAAAGAAACCACTTCTGCATGGCTGTGAAGAAGCTGTATGAGCATATCCATGAAGTCACTGGGTTCTTTACTTTTATAGGTCCATTAGAACAGATTTGTCATACTTGACTGGGCCATACAAACTTATATAATGCCACAGTTAACCAAACTCTATGGCTCTCCATATGTAATTTTACTCCTTCTAAACATACACTGTTAGCATAAGTGTTTACTTGCTGTTTTTAATCTTCTATTCCTGATTTATATGTGAAATGAAGAGCAAGAAATAGAGAGCAGCAGGCTACCTAAAGCATAAGAGAGTTAAACCTAAAATGTGTCATTTAAAGTCTTCTCCCTCCTGTATGATTGTTTTTAAATACTATCCATTGAAATGATCCTGCCTATAGATTTATCCTTGAACATTATTTAAGTAGCTATTTCTTCTCTCTTTTTTCTTCTCAGTAGAGACATAGCCAAACACTTGCTTTTCTATGTAACTTCCCCACAATCTAGGGGTCTGGGAATGAGAATGTGAGAATGATTATTTCTGTGCTGCACATCAAAAGATATGTGGGCAAATACTTATCCATTCACATCCAGCTTACAAGTCTTCCCCACTTCAAATGCCCCTGCTGTGGCCTATAAATCTGTGGCAAAACTGGAGTTATTTGGCTAGAAGTGACCTGATTGCTTTTTAAGTTTTTTTAATCCTAGTATCTTTGGTGTAGAATAATTAGCTCCCACTGCCTGCATCCCAAAATACTAAAACTAGAATTCTTCTATTGAAGATCTTCTGTCCAGTTGAGTCTTCTTCTGTAATGTAATATCTTAGCCCTCAGCAATTATTTAGCATCAATATCTGTCTTTCTAGTTTTTGCTGAGCATGACCAATAGAGAGGGAAGCTGTCAATTCAGTGGAGACCAATAGGTTTCTACCCTAATATATGTAAATTGCCACAGAGTTCTTATTTCCCCCATCATAATTTAGTTATCCAAGTTATAATTAGCAGACATTCTGTCATCCTATTCTATCTGTCATGGGGGTTGTTGGGATGGTAGCTGAAAAAAGCATTGTCTGAACAACTTAAAAGAAATGATGGCAGGAGATGAATATTTATTAGCATCTAGGACTGATGGAGAATTGTGTGTTTTTTTTCTGTGCAGACATCCCAAAAAATAGATTGCCAGCCCAGCCTCTGTTCCCAACTGTCTGTGATGCAAATGAGGAATAGCATGGCAAGTTCAAGTGATAGTGAAGATGGATTACAAAATTTTCTGCGTGGAACTTCTACTGCATCTACCCTTCGTGAGTCACTAGCTAGTCAGTCAACATTTCCAGGCATCACTAAACATTGTAGTCAGTGGCCAAAATCATGTTGCTTTTG
Source organism: Laticauda laticaudata (assembly GCA_004320025.1). Taxonomy (NCBI): domain Eukaryota; kingdom Metazoa; phylum Chordata; class Lepidosauria; order Squamata; family Elapidae; genus Laticauda; species Laticauda laticaudata. Next base: position 29,076 of record BHFT01047262.1, on the reverse strand, counting down.
GGGAGAAGAGTTGGGAAGAGGGAAAGAGAGTCATGTAACAAGGTGCATCTGAATGCATCACTGTATTGCTTATAATAGGGCCAGTATTTGCATTCCTCTCTCTCAGTAGTTATAATCAAACAGTTCCTTTTCCACGTGTGACTAATTATCTTAAACCAAACATTACAGATCAATTTTTCATTTGAATATTTCTTCATATATGTTTCATAATGTGGGATAATTTCTGCACTTAATTGTTAGTTTTCAAATATGGTGCTCAAGCCTTTGTGTCCCCTTTTTCCTGAAAAGTTCAGAGAAACCAGCCTGTTCATGGTAAGAGAAAATGAACATATTATCAGATTATTTAGACATTTTTATTCTAAAAAAATCTATATAGCACGTACAAGTGTTGTGCATTAGTACAGATCTAAGAATTTGGATATCTGCTGAACACTGTGACCTGCTTACAGGCAAGAATTTGTCCTCTGCATTCACCTTTGAAAGTGTGAATTTCACTACTTCATAGATTTTTATGGAAATTAAACCTCATCCAATATTCTCATTGTAAACCACAGGTGCATAATTTTAGGCCTTGGGATAGTGTGAGTCTGAAACACCTTTAACTAGAAAGCTCCAAATTTGTTAACAAATTTTAATTTTTAATGTGACAGAAGAGGGGAGACTAAAGATGTAATTGGAAAATTCTATTCAATTTTAATGAAATGTAAAAGCTAATGAGTTAAAATGAGAATCCACATGGAGTGGATTGCCTAGCAATGAAAAGCTAGGATGGTCTATGTCCAGAAAAAGTTGCCCCCCTCTTTATAGAAATTAGATCCCTTTCCTCCAACCAATCAATGTTTCATGATGTTTTAAATTGCAAAAAAAATTATAAGTTATTATATACAATATGATCTCATGCATTTTTTAACAGAAGTTGGTTTCTTTATTTTCTGCATTAAGTAGCTAATTCTACACTAAGAATACATAGGACTAAAACTACTAATAAAAGCATGTGTGCATTTAATATTTATTGATGTAAATCTGACTCTTGTGTTTTTAAAAAATAAACCAACAAGGATTAATTTATGGAATGAATCCTTATGGAATGAATTCAAAATATGTTTTTTGTCAACAGCATGACATATTCATCAACATTGTCAAAAATTTTATGAAATGGACTGAATGTCACAAACTTGAGTGAAATAGAGTAGTTTCTATTCTGCAGAATTAAAAATTGTACCAGCATACAAAAGCTATATCCATTCTTCCGAGGTTGGTAAAATGAAGACCCAGATTGTTGGGGGCAATATACTGACTCTGTAAACCGCTTAGAGACGGCTGTAAAGCACTGAGAAGTGATATACAAGTCTAAGTGCTATTGCTATTGCTATGCATACTTGTATTCAACTGTAGAAATTCATAAAACAATTTATGCTGATTTCATACATGGTTTTAGGGTCACAATATCATGCTCATTTACAATGTTTAGTTGGAATGATGTAAATACTTATATTTACTGTAACTACATTACACTCCTTGAAAAAAAACACCAGCTTTTCCCCATCTGGGGGACTGCAAAATTTCCAGATATGAAAATTTTGCAGACAGTATACTAGAATATGTTGTCCATGCCTCACTAGGCCACCTAAAATACATTGTGGTTTTTTTTCTGCTGCTGGTGCTTAAGTTGTACTTCAAAGGCCCTAGAATCATAACCCACATGTGGGAGGTAGCCCATTAGCACCCCTTTGGTGGTATCTGGTTGATCCTCAAGCTTTTGAAACATTTTTCCATTTTTCGAATTCTGAAGGATTTCAAGAGGTGAAATGAAGCTTGAGGGACTCACCTATTGCACTACAAAGTTTAGAAGCTGAAAGAATGCTTTGGTCTGGGTTATTGCAACTATTGGTGCCTCCTGCAGCTTGCCACATTTTATGGTGCTTCCTGAATTCAAAACATGTATATTTTTCTGGGATCACATAAATTACTCTATGTTAGGCCAAAAGAATATGCAGTTTCTTTAAGGAAGCACTGATAGGTGTGATGTGCATGCTTACTCCAAAGCACCCTTGAGGATAATCCTGAACTGCAGCACATCCTAACATTACACTCCTTGGTGAGGATGCCAACCTTTAGCTTCTCAAAAAAATTGAGCGGATTTTCTTTGCTTTTTTGATACTTGACTCAAACTATTCTGTAATCTTCCATCTTCTGCTAAAAAAATATGTATCTCCTTGTACACATACAGAGAGGTATGCAAGCACACGTTAATAGAAGGACAACTGAAGGTTGTCAAGTTATTGCGAACTCTTGTAATGATGAGAACAAATGAAGCTTAAAAACTTAAAATAATAAATTCTTTTTAAAAATTGCAAGAAAAAGTAGCCCAGCTGATTTTTTTTTGAATGAAGTCTTTGCATAGCAGCCAAAGCTTGAATCAGTCCTCTTAACATTGGACAGCCCTACTCAAGTTGATGCCAGAAAGAAACGGAATTCTGTATTTTATTTTGAGAGTTATGGAGACACAGACTCCTGCATTTATATATGTAACTGCCAAACCACTCTTGTTACTTAGTGTATCCATTCCATAAGGATATGTAAAACACACTTTGTATTGTACTTCATTCATTATGTGCTTCATGGCTTTCTCATGGGGAGGGTAAGGTGAAAAATCTTTTCCAGACTTGATGCTTCAGAAAAGTATTAGCAAAGGATCATATCTGGACAGCAAAGCAGGAAACATCTTAATGAGGATGACTCCAGTTCTTGTAGGAAGCGAAGAAATGCATCATGTACAGACCTTCATGTATAACCATGCAGTTATCGGCATGTGAAGTTATCCCCACAGGGGAATGGTTGAACCTTTCCTTCCATCAAACAGACACACTTTTTGTAATTACAGTGAAGATGTCTTCTTTCTCAACCCTGTGAGGCTCCAGGGTCAAAATGCCCCAACCCTTTATGCTCTTTGCAAGCACTGTGAAAAGCATTTGTCTGCAAAAAGCCTAATGCTGCAATCCTATGTGCATTTACCTGAAAGTAACTGAGCTGAACTCAGCTAAACTACTTTTGAATAAACAGGCATAGGATTCTGATGAGATAGTATTTTGTGAAATAGCTGTTCATTCATTCATTTGCTTTTATATATCCTGTGTTTCTATTAATACTGAATGTTTCCAGAACTAACAACTAATTTTTTTCCCAAAAAAAGTTAACAGCTGATTCTGAGCATGTATTGTGCAAGTAGATTAAATGTAAATAAAAATTAACTACTACATTTCCTATCTGTTTTGCTTGAATCTTTGCCTCTGAAAAAATTATCAGAAAGTACAGAATATTATTTTATTTACTAATTCAGGGCAAGTTCTTATTCTCTTTCTCTCTTTTTTGATATTTGTAATAATTATGAAATGCTGAACTGCAGAAAATGTTGAAAACAGTTATTTTTTTTAAATACCAAGGGGAATGGGAGCTGGAATACTTTTATTTTATAAAATAAAATAAAAAATCAATGTAAAATTGTAACATGTAACATTCCCAAGTTAAGCCTATGCCATACAGCAGAATTTCATTGATTAAATTATTTACTGCATACATTTTAAAGTTAAAAGATAATATCAAAATAATTTAGAACATCAGTTTTCAACCTTTCTCAACTTGATATTATCTTGGGTTGGAATTCTAAGAATTGTAATTCCATTACATTTGGATTGACACTAGATTGTGGAAGTGTGATCTATATAATACTCTGGAACTCAAGAACAGCTGTTCAGAATGAATTGTAGGTGAAATTTTATTTTTTAATTTTCTTTTCCTAACTCTGGCACTCGATATAGACTGCCTAATCTAAATCATTCAATTATTGAAGGATATATTTTGAATATCTCATTACTGTTGTACACTGTTTTAAGTATTATATTGTTTTTCAATGATTGCTTTTTGAAAATGTTGGCAGGCCAACCATCTCCTTGTTTAAGAACATCATCCAAAATGAAACCAATTGAAGAAAGTGTGGAAGACGATGTCTTTGAAGCGCCATCTGCCGCACCATTTAAAGGTCATGAGTGACTTCACAGGACGTTCATGCATTTGTTCAGAAGAACTGCAACTGTAGATGGTGGCATTATTTGTGTTTTAATTTTATCCGTCTTTTAACTTTGTAGTATCTATGAGCAAACTTTTACCACACAAATGTACTAACTTCCACTCCAAAGATCTTGTTTGTTTCAGTACAACTAAAAGAACTGTTTGGGGCCTCTTTATGCTTGAAAGAATTGAATATGAGGAACTATATGAGGAATGGAGGAACTATATATACATAGAGCATTTGTATACACATCTGGTCCATGTTCTAAAGAAAATGACAGCTTTCACTTCATTTGGAGAGCTACATGTGCCTTAGTGTAGGCCAGGGCTGTCAAACTCGCAGCCTGCAGGTTAAATGCATCATGCACTGGCCATGCCCACGCCCACTTTAGCGAAAGGGAATAAAGTCCTGATACAACACGTGATACCATTGTGATGATGTGAGTTTGACACCCCTGGCCTAGGCACATATGGGTGTTAGCATTCATTTACATTGCAACGAACCATGTGGATTATATGAAAAGTAGTCACAGTAAAATATACGTTTATTTTAGCTGTTTAGGCAATAAGTACGATGTGATTCTAAGGAGACTTAGCAGTGATACATCTGCACAATATGGAAAATGTAGGTTTACTACAGTATTGACCTGTATCTTGAATATCAAAATCCTGGCAGCAGTAACCTACTTGTTAAATTAGCAGGGGAGAGGGTAGTTTCTAGCATCCTTTCCCATCTTGAACTGGAAAATGATTACTACTTCAAGAGCAAAAGTTCTGATTAGGTATTGTGTAGTATGCCACTCATATCCTGACATGTGTACAAGTGAGTTCTCATTTTTCCTACACGCATGCATGCACACATGCATGCCTTTAGGAGTGGTACAGTTGTGTTCATATATTCAAATAAGAGGTGTCTACTCTAATTAAATTTGAAGCCAAAACTGTTAGATACCTTCAATAATAATAGACACCTTTCAATATCATTTATTTATTGAATTTATGGGGGTTGTTTTTATTGTATTTAGTGAAAATTTGACACTAACACCACTGAGTTATAAACTAAGCCTATTTTATATATAAATAAGCAAGCCTGCTTCCTAAAAACAGAAGCCACCCAAGCTTACTATTCTTTTCAAGTTTATATTAATTTAGGATTACTGGCACCAAAGTTAAATTGAATTTACTTGGCAAAAAAATAATAGAAAGATTGAGATGGTCTCTTTCCATCCTAATTTATCTAAAACATATCGGAAAGATAATATCTCTCCTTGAAAGAGATGGGCAGAAACATGAAATACAAATAAATTAAATAAATAAAGGAGTGCTGTGAGCAATGATAAACTCTTCTATTCCCATTTTTTTTTAATTTTATAATACTAAGCTTTATTTTTTTCACTGAAATGGATAGATAACAATATCTATTGACTTTATTGTAATTATAGCTGATTCAGAAAATAACTAGAAATAATCATCTATGGAGCTTGTACTGAGAAGCATCTTAAGGAAAAAGCTCTAAGGTAAAAGAAAATACATTTGTTATGACAGATGGCTCTAAAATCAGCAATTATTTATGTGATAGCTATCTTTGAAGATCTTTGTATACTGCAGTTTTGAAAACCGAAGTTTCGTATTAAAAATTCTAAATGACAAATGGTCAGTTTATGACATGGAACAAATTTATTTTTCTAGGTATTTAATTATTTTGATAAGATGCTGCCATAGTTGTATCTCTGATAAAATAATAATTATTATTGAAAAAACTTTACAGTTATACAATTCAGACTTAGTAAGTACTAGACTGATAAACCAAAGCAATTTTAAAAACTGTGAATTTACTATGGTGCCATTATGATTCACTGTTATTTCTAATCATCATTTCTAATCAGCTTGAACTGGATTGAATGTTTCAAACCTGGACATAGAAAGATATATTTAACTTTCTGGTACAATAAAACTGTGAAAAGAAAGGCATGTGATTTCAAAACAAAGAGTTTCTCTATATAAACTCGTCTTCTAATAGCCGAGCAACAGTTATCATGGCCTATATATGCAATTCTCATTGAACCATGGCTATATTTTTAACCATTCAGTGAAATAAACCTTTGTGGCTGTAATGGGTTTTTCTAATGAATCCAATCCAATATTAAAAGTTAAATTCAGTTATTGACAGATTTGCCATTAACATTACCAAATTATATCTTAACATTAACTCTGCACATAATTGATTAGTCATACAATAACAACATTGCTATTTTTCCTATTTCCTTTTCAAATTTTCCTGGCTAAATTTATGGATTTCCTTGCAACAATATGTAATAAAGTTTTTCAATAAGTCTCATACTACTTCATAGTACTTCATTGCTGTAAAACTTTCAACTGTTCCCATCAACATGAATCTTAAAATCAGTCTTACTGTAACTGGATTTTACTACCATAATCAAGGAAATGATACTGCTGTTAGATACAAATGAATAAAATGATGAACATTTTAGTCATCTTTCAGGGAAATATTTTTGTGACAGAAAGTATAGAATTAATACTAAAAAGACATTAAGAGTTGTACATCTAATCTTACAAAGCTTCTCTTCCGATACTACTGAATTGCTAACTAGGGCATACAAAACCTTTGCTAGACCAATACTCAATTACAGCTAATCTGTCTGAAATCCATACTATATATGAGACATTAATGCAATTGAGCGAGTTCAAGAAGTATTTCATGAGAAGAGTACTATACTCCTCTGCTTGCAACAGAATACAGTACATCAACAGACTTGAAATTTTGGGCTGGGACAACCTAGAACTAAGCTGCCTATGGTTGGACCTAAGTGTAGTACACAAAATTATCTGCTACAATGTCCTACCAGTCAATGACTACTGTAGCTTCAACTGCAACAATACAAGAGCACACAACAGAAACAAACTCAATGTAAACCACTCCAAACTTGATTGCAGAAAGTAACAACTTCAGCAACAGAGTGGTCAATGCCTGGGAAAGCACAATGTGACTCTGTTGTTACATCCTCAAACCCCCACTCCTTTAACCTTAAACTATCTACTACTGACTTCACCCTTTCCTAAGAGGTCTGTAAGGGGTGTGCATAAGTGCACAATCATGCCTACCGTCCCTGTGCTATTGTCCCCATTTATTTACACCTATTTCCTATATTCATACTCCTGTCTGTTCTTATATCTTGTAAGCGATTGACAAATCAGATAAATAAATTTAGGAAGAGCCCTCTTAGTGCAGATCAAAAACTTATCTATTCCTGATTCTGTTCCAGTTAGATCCAGTCAGTAGAAGTCTATAAGTTTGCAACAATTTTAGTCTTTACTGCTGATGCTATCCTTTCCCAATTAATGTAAACTCTTTTTCTAAAGCTGATGGCTGGTATTACCTTTTAGTATGTCTGCGTTTTAACTATGATTGTATTTCTACAGCATACTAAATCATTGTTTGCTTAATCAAGATTTGAACTTATAGAAGACACTAAATCATACAAGCTGATTTATACTTTACACTTTGGTTTAATCACACAATACAAATGCAACCTCTGTGTTTCATGTATCTCTTAATCATATTGGCTTAGTTAGCTTACTTCGTTACAATCCATAAGAGGCACATTTTCCCAGGCTTCATCCTAACCAATCACTCACAGTAGAAATAGTGTTAGGAGCTTCCTTGTGCCACAAGTTTCCTTCAGATTCAATTCCTATGGTCTTTAGATATTCTTTCCTTCATACATGCTGGCAGTATTGTTTCTGTTTTGGTACAAGCCCCCTGGGAAGTCTTTTCTAATGGTAACTGGATTTTCAAACAATTGTTTTCTTTTCCAAAGTGAATTTTGTTATCTTCCCTATACCTATATCAATCCAGGCAACTTCTCCCAGCTTTATACTCTTCACAGAGTATGATGTTTCTCTTTCATAAGCAACTGCTATGTAGTTTTGCATAGTACTTATAACCCTAAGTTTTTTATTTTCTTAATCCACACAGAATGCCCAATCACATGGGCTGAGATCACACAACCACTGAATCACAAATCAGTCAACCGCATTCCTTTAGCATAAATAGTAAAATCAGTCTTGGTTTAATGTTAGTTCAGTCACAGATTCCAAAAGGAATTGGAGTATCTGCATTTTTTGTGACAATAGTATCATTTGCGCTGTTTTTGGTTTCTTTAAAAAAAGAATGGCGAACTCCTCTGTCGGCTTCAAATCTGATGATTATGAAAGCATTTGTTAAATCAAATTTTTATTTCTTCTGAATGTCTTCATAACCATTTTAATTTTTCCTAGTCTTTCTAATTTCTGTAAACAGTAGCATTACCAAGCAGACAAATGAGTGGAAGATATGAGATGGAAGACATTGCCAACATTAGCCTGTTCAATCAAAATTGGGGACACCTTGTTTTAAAACAGCTATTACATATAGCGTGCATAGCTATAACATATAGTTATAACAGCTATAGTTGTTTTTATATGTTAGGTAATTTAATCCCCACAGCTCGCTCTTCTGGATTACCAGAAAGTCCTGAAATACTTATTTTATTTATATAATTATTATAATTAATTGGGAGTACATATTAGTATTAGTGCCTGTTTCAGAAAGATACCTTTCTGGGTATTTTCAGTTTCACCTTTATTAAATCTTTCATTTTTAATGATTTTGTATCTTTTTGATTGGATGTTTTTATCAAGTTCTCAGATCATATAAGACCATCCTTTTTTTCTTTTTCTGCTTTATTGAAGCCTGTAAAGTAAGATCAGCATCTGAGCTTCACCTGGTCCTGTGTCGATGAATAGACAAAGTGAAAATTTCCAGGTTACAGATAGTCCTTGATTTATGAAGTTTTGTTTAATGTCCACTCAAAGTTACAATAGCACTGAAAAAAGACTTGTGACCAGTTTTCACAGTTGTGCAGCAACCCCACCACCATGTAATCAAACTTTGGGTGCTTGACAATCAGCATGTATTTATGATAATTGCAGCATCCTCAGGATTGTCATTTGCAACCTTAGGAACCTTCTGACAAGAAAAGTCAATAGGTGTTGCTTAATGACTTCATGATTCACTTATCAACTATGCTTAGCAACCACGGTTAAAAAGATTGTAAAATGGGGCACAACTCACTTCCTTGGAAATTTTGGGTTCAATTACAGTTGTAAATTCAAGGACTATATTGTTTTTCTGTCAGGCTGACAGGGAACTCAACTAAACTGACCACCAGGAAGCAGGCACCACATGAGCTGTTTTATCTTATTTTGGATGAGTCAGACATAGTCCAATATTGTTTCATGGGGTTCAAGCTTTCCACCAAGTATTTAACTCGTCTTTGCATTTTAGATGATCATGTAGACGGCATTAGCTATCCAGGTCCTGAAGTTTTCAAATTGCAGGAAGGCTATATAGACGCCAACAGTATGTTGTATGTACCATCCAGCATTCCTTAATCTCAGAGCCTTAGATGTTACATTATTTAATGTCCTTGTACATGGGGTTTTACAAGACTTCCAACCTCCCCTGTTAAGAGTGAAGATATTCCTCTACTTTTACAAAGTGTATATCTTGTATGATGTTTTGCTTCTTTGATTTTTTTTCTGAAAACAAAAAACATTTGATGGAAAGTTAAAAGTGAATTAAATTAATAAGCATTTTTTTAAATCCTTTTTTGTTGTTTCATTTATAACTAGAGCTCTGGAAGATGCCCCTAAGAAGGTGGCACGTATAGTCCTGGAACTCATGTTATGTCTCTCCAAAATAGGGTCCAGCAGACAGGATGACTGCAGATGTATATAAGAGGCCTTCCTAACCCAAAGGGCTTGTGATCATGTTGAGTTGAATGTCATCCGGTTGTAGTAATTGAATGCACTTCAGTTTCTAATGCTCCTCCTTCATTTCCCCCTTAGAGATTAATCATATACTTAGGCCATAGCTTGATTTCCTGTTCAAAGCACTCTTGTGATATGAATTCCCCTTCATCCTCTGTAGTAAAAGCGGATGCTGAATGGACATTTCAGCTATGTATTGACTTAAGAGAAACTATGATTAATCCAACCATTGACAGCACAAAAGAGCTATGTCAGGGTTGGCTGTCCATCCAATGTTCCCTTTCAACCCATTCAACAAAATGTACAAGAAATACATGCATTTGAAGAAATGTCCACTGAATGACCTGTTGGAACAGACAAAACATTTCTGAACCACAGAATCTTTATATTTGTAGGATCATGAACAGTATGTGCATATTTATAATACACATATATCCAGACAAACATCTTCTAAAGTTAATTGCTATCTAGACAGGCTATTTTATAGAACTGCATGTTTCAATCGTGATTCAGAATTAAGTATTCCCCTTACTCTTTTATCCTCAACACAACCTTGTAAGTATATAGTTTAAGAAATATTGAGTTCATTTACATATATCACTAAAATCAAGATTTTCTAACTACTATTTTGTTGATGAAGGAAAAACCTGAATCATAATGGCTACGTTCACATATCATACGAACCCCAAACCAAAACACAGGAAAGTTTAAAATTATTTGTTAATCAAACCACTGAGAGCAGAAGACTGAAATTGCCAAAGATTTTCAAGAAAAGATTGGACAACCATTTGGGATTTAATAAGGACTCCTGCCTTTGACAGGGGGTTGGAGTAGAAGACCTCCAAGGTCCCTCCCCAGTCCTATAAGTATATGAAATCAGGATAATTACTACAATTAATCTTACCTGGAACACCATAGTGCTTGTATGATTAATAATATATTACAATATTACTGCCTGGTTCACACATGTCATTAAGGCAGGCATATTAAACTACATAAAAAAAAATTATGCTTAGATAAAAACATACTTATACCTTCACTGCAAATAAGCCAGCCATATGGTAGCAGGAAAGGTTGGACTTTTCTTGATTTCTTTGTTGCCATCAAATGGGACATCAAATGCCATCAAAAGATCCAGAGTTTTGTAGGTGTGATAGGCTTAGCTTATTCATTTCTCTCTTAACCCTCCTTAAGACCATGCAAAATCAACTCTAGCCTCCTTTCTTACTTTTAGAAAATGTCTTTTTTTCTAAAGCCCTGGAGTACAGAAAGTGATTTGTACAGTTGTACAGTTAATCCTAAATGTGTATTAAAAAGGTAATCCTTATTTAGCAGCCACAACTCAGTTGTTAAGTGAAACAGTCACTAAGTGAAATTGCAACTGTGTTTATTACCTTATTTCAGACATTGCAGGCCTGGAGGATTGTTCACAAATATGTAAAAAAATATATCAATTTTTAAAGATGATACAAACTAATATAGAGTAACAAAAAGAAAAAAAATAGAAAGAAATCCAAGAGAAATCTTCTTTACAGCAGTTATAAGTACAATTATAAATTTACCTCTAAACTATGGAAACTTCATACCTTTTTTCTTTCTGTATAAACTATCCTGTCTAATAATCGAAGCCATAAATCTACATTCATAAGGGTTTCCAGTGAACAATTCACTGAAATATTATCTTTTCTTTAATCAAAGAAGTCAATTTGATCATCTCAGAGAGTCCCATCATCTTCACCAACCATTCCTCCATTGTGGGTAATGCTGAATCTTTCCATCTTTGTGCTTACAATAATCTTGCTGCAGTTACCAAATATAAAAACAAAATTCCATGATTTTTTTCAACTGTTTGTCCCTCAACTCCCAAAGAAAAACACTTTAACATTCTCTGCATCAGTATGTATATTTGAATCCAAATTTGTTAAGGTTTTTTTTTTTACACATCCAATAAACATAGTAAAATGTCCTTTCTTGTTGCTGACATTTCCGACATAAATTTGAACAGAACTTCAATAAATAATATAAATAAGGGAACCATTGACATCTGTATCCACCAGTTTTTCCTCTTGATTTTTACATTCCCCTTGACAAAATTCTATCACCCAATATTGGATGTAAATTTCTTCTTGTGCTGAGACCACAAATAATGTTTTTGGGTACAACCTTTATTTTATCTATTCCATGTTCTCAATATGGCACATTATTGGCACATGGCACATCTAAGATAATAGTTTTTAATAGCCACGTTAACCTCAACTTTGCTATATCACAAATATCCATGACACTCAAAACTGAGTTGCTGCTGTTCTAACTACAGCTTTTTATTTCTCAGCAGCACCCACTCATACGTCCAAACCAAACAGCATGCTGCAAAACACAATTTCATTTCCTGTTGTAGTTTTTTGTTTACTCTCCTGACACCTCCATTTGAATCTCTTCTGATTCCTCTTTAATTTTTTCTCAAAATTTCCTTTTCTGGACACAATTCAGTCAAAACCTCTGCTGTTTAAAGTACTATGTTTCTCACAAAATAAGGCCGGGCCTTTTTTTTTTTTGAGTCCTGAAAAATGGCTAGGACATCTTTTGGGGGGTAAATTAATATTAATTCAACCCCCCCCGCACTGAACACGTTGCGCCGCACGTGACTGTCTGTTCAACAAACAGCATCTAAGTTAACTCCTGCTTTCCCCCCGTCCCTGCTAACAACAGGAAAAAAAAAGATTTTGGTATCTGGGAGCGTCACGCCACTTCGTTTTGGTTTAATTCCCGAGTGTGGAAAAGGTGTGGGGTGTGAGAAGAAGCGAGTGAGCATCTCTGCTGCCTGCCTACCTTGGTGCGTTCAGCCCTCGCTCTGCAATTTGCAAAAAGTCCGGTGTTCAACCTGTTCCTGCATTCCAAGCGCCAGGCAAGCTGCAGCTGTCTCCTCGTGGATTGCCGCGCCAGCCTGCTGTCTCAACTAACAGACTGCAGCCAGCGGTGGTGGAATCATGCGAACGTTACAGGAGCAGCTCTCCCACCCTAGAGAGAAGAGAGAAGCAGCTGAACGTTCCACGTTCCCGCCCGCTGCTGCTGCTGTATTGGAGACAGCGCATCAATATTGGCAGAGACTCAAAAAAAATATACAATAATTAATTCATCCTGACCAAAATGGTAGATTTCTGCAATAGAGACAAATTAAAGATAAATAGGTGGTAATAGGATCAGCGGGGGAATATTATGAGGCACACCCCAAAAAAATAAATGGGCTCCGATATGGTTAGATGCCCTACGAAAAATGGGCATTGATCATCGCTGAACTGAAATTTCATGTATAATTATTATTGGAACAGATGGGCTTCGCCAGAAAATTTTTTCAAGCCATTACAAGTCATATATTATAAGGCAAACGGCCAAAGGTTAAGTAAAGATAGAGGGAGAATTAACAGACTCTATCAATAGTTAAGAAAAGGTACAAGACCAAGGTTGCCACTATCATCTTTGCTATTTATACTAACTTTGCGAAGTGTTTAAATAGCAAACATCATAGAGATTGTAAAGCGAGTATAAAAAGGAATGAAATTAAAAAGAAGGAATTTAAAATACAAAGCCTTTTGCGGATGACTTGGCCTTTATTATTAGAAGACCTCTCAGAAAACAGCACCAAAACTATTGGAAAAAGGATAGAGCATATGAGCGAAGGGTGCCTAGCTTGAAAATAAACCAAAGCATTAAGACAAAGTTTTGACCAAAGGAATATGCTACTAAGACAAAAAAGAAGCAATTGGCAGATGTATGGAAAATTCAAGTCACGAACAAGTTAAAATTGTGAGTTAAATTGTGGCTTAAATTGAGAAAATTAAGAAATACATATGTTATTTATTGAAAATATACCAGTGTTGGTTATCGACTATTGAAGCATTTTCTTATCCTATAACATCATAAGAAGGAACAAATAGTTAGGTATGGGGAAATTTTGAATTGGAAAGGAGTTAACTATAAATCTATGCAAAAAACTAGAGGAACAATGGTATAAAAGATGAATTCGTTTTCTTTATGCGCAAAAATACATTCAAGCGTATGAACAAGATTTAAAAGAGAAGGTTCTACAATAAATTGCACTTGATTTAAAGATACACAGTATTTTGCACACATCGGGTACTGATGAAAAGGTGATTAAAAAACTGGTATGGATAATTTATTAGAAATTAAAAAACTTAGAAGAACAAGTCAAGCCTTAAAGAAACTATGATCGCTTGGGCGGAAGAAATTTGGAAATAGGGAAATTGAATCTCGAGGAAATGGCAAAAAATTGGTGCGTCTCAAAATTATAAAATGACAATGTCAACAAGCATTTAAAGACAAATTTGTTCCAAAATGTTTACAGGTGGCATTTTCCCCCGACCAAGAATAGCCAAGAATGTTCAAGAATAAATCCGGAAAAGATGTTAGGAAATGTCATCAAATACCTGGGCTCATATTACCATATTGTGCTGTGACGTTGAGGATGCAAAAAAAATATTGGACTAAAACTCCACACGTGGTTGGGAAAAAATGACTAAAAAGCATAAGATTTAAACCAGGATATTTTTTATTGGGAATGTTCTACCTGATACATACAGCAAAGATTTAAAATATTTGAGTGTGGGTAAATGTATTAACAGCAACGCTAGGGATTGTATTTGCTAAAAATTGGAAAAATGAGAAAAATACCCACTCGCAGGAAGGGAAACTTTTAAGAAAATTACTGCGAACGTTTGCTGAAAATGCAGCTAGAATTGACAATTTGAATATTTTCTATATATGAGACAAACACAATTTTTACAAAATTTTGGCACCTTTTCTATCAATGGCTAGATAACAAAATTATAAATAATAGAATTGTAGAATTTAAGGAAAATACATGAATAATATAAAGATTTATTTAACTTTCTTTTCTATTATTATAGATAATGTTTTTTAGTGATAGATTTGTGGTACTATTATGAATTGTTATAAAAATAAACTAAGTCAAGTATAGCTATATCTCGCAAAGTATGAATGAACAAAATTATAGTCAAATGATTAATAATACTAGGATATTCAATTTTTGATTGATAATATGAGATTATGTAATGTAACTGTAACTGAGACTATGAAATCGAAGCACAAAAAAATTTGCAAACCAACCGACACACTGCTTGTATATTTTATGGAAGAAACTTGGATGTTTTTATGTTTTGTTTGCTTTTTATTTGTTTTTAAAAATCAATAAAACTAAAAAAAAAATGTTTTTTTGTGTAGTTATGGAGACAGGGGAAAAGTGGGAGTGACTCAGACGCTGTTGTTGGAGATGGCACTGGAGAGAAAGGCGCCAGAACCGGTGGGAACCGTGGAAGCTACGGAGGCCTGAGAAGCAGCTGAAATGCTGCCGGACATCCACGCCGACACCACCTGCCTGCTGACCTGGGTAAGGGAGGGGTAACCTCCCCTCCATTTTTGCTGAGTTTATTGGTTGTTGCTGTTATAATCCAAAAATGTGTTTCAAGCAAAACAAAAAGAAAAGATAAGCATCCCACCTTTTGTCTTCCTGTGTCCTTTATACTTTTGCCTCAAATGGCACGCATTGTTACAGTCATCACAGTATGAGTTATATTTCTGTTTTCTTTTGTTGTATAAAATCCACCAATTGTCTAGCCCTAAACCTAAAACAAATGGGATTGAATTGGATTGGAACATATTTGATTTAGTAAGCTACATGATCCCAACAATTAGTGTGGGTTTTTTTGTGTGTATGTGTGTGTGTTTGTTAAGAATGAATCTTGCCAATTTGGCTTGGTTGAAAAACTATGGCTAAAAATAATCACAAGTGAATGGGTGATGTCAACAATCTGAAGAGTTTGTGTTTGCATTCATTTTGAAGAGTAGGGTTTGAGTGAATTTTTTTTTAGGTATTTAATAATTGTTACTTCCTGTCCACCTAGCAGCTCGAAAGCATGCAATGCAAGTAGATAAATAGGTACCACTTCAGTGGTAACAACATTCCATGTGCTTTTGACATTCAGCTATACACACGATCACGGAAATTGTTTCCAGACAATGCTGGCTCCCTAAACTAAGAAATGGAGATGAGTATCCTGCTCTAGAATTGGACACAATTGGAAAGCCTTTATCTTTGCTACCAGAAAAGACTGGCATCCAACTGAGTCCAAGACAAGTGCTATCTATGACAATCCACAGAATTGGTTGCCAGTCAATGTTTCAACTTAAAAATTACTTCATTGGCATTTTTCATGCTTTAGTGAGATTCTGTCAGGGAGTGGAACTGAGCAGCCATAAATCAAGTCATTTACTCAGAGTCAGCTCATAAAACCATAAATCAGTCAGTAGCTCTTCATCAAATGAGAGGGGGATAGACAAACACAGCAGTCTAATGGGAATTTCAATTCAGAGAATGATTAAGCCCATCTCTGAAGTTAAGAAGTCACATTATGGGGATAACGTATCATTTATCATTTAAAATTGTTCTCATAAAGGAGGAGCCTGGAGAACAACTTTTTATACACCACCATTTATGGCTTACTTCTGAGATGTCTACCTTCACTGTGAAATCTTGTGAAAATCTGGACTCTTGAGGACTGATTGATGCTAGGCAGTGCAGAATAGCACCTCTTCATCCTGGAACGGCTGGCTGGGGTTTTGAAAGCTGCATTTCAGCAATATCTGGAAAGGGTAGATTTGCCAATGGGAGGACAGAGGCAGCTTAGATAAACGACTACCTTCTTCTGTATGAACTCAACAAGAAGTTGGTTATCTTACTGAGCAGCATATTGCACAAAGCGAAACAGATTTCAGTTGCAGTTGTTCAATCTTATGGGAAATACAGGTTATCCATGAGTGCTAGAAGTAAAAAAAAAACCTGGGGTGTTTTACTGAAACAATATTTTTGAAGGTTTGCTGCTTTTATTTTATTGTTATTTTATAGCAGTGCTAATCTTTTAAAAGAATCATAATCCACTGATAGCTTTCCTTGACAAAAAAGCAGTATAAAATACAGTAAATAGGTATCCTAATATATACTGTAACTGCATCCAAGAGACCACTATTCTTAAAGAAAAACCAGCTAAACCCACATTACTTATTTTGTTAACAAAATTAATAGATTAATGGAGATAAGACATCTGTTCCTCTACTGCTTTAGGACATCTAAGTTACATCTTATATTTAAATTGAGATTTCAAGTGAATGTTAAGAAAATATTTTGATAACATCTTGTAAAAAGGCTAAAATTATTTTAATGAGAAACTGGGTCTCAAGAATTGTTTTCTGGAGAAAAGTGCAGCACACCATCCTTTAAACGTGGACTTTGTCTTGGTCAGATGGCAGATGAAGGCACACCATGGAACATCTACATAAATCACTCTTCATGGGTTATATATACTACAGGTTTTTGGATTTTCACCTCAGATTATTAGCTGTACATGCTCTGATTAGCTGCACATGCTCATGGGTACTTTGGGAATTGCCTTTCTCAAATGATTTCCACCCATCCTGCAAAATTTGGCAAAATACCAAATTTCCACCCATCCTGCAAAATACACCAGGTCCTTTGGGGGATCTAGATGTGCTTTCTCCTTCAAAGTGAACAGTCTACATGAAGTTGAATAGTGTCGAACCTCTTGGCCCTTTGGAACTCTTAAAAATCTGGTTCTTCCCTCAATTTATAAAATAATGTTAATGGAGCCCAGTGGGTTTTCTTCCCCTTGTTGAGTGAGATGTTTTATCTGGCATTGTTTACTGTTTTTCTATTGTTTCTGTATAAATCTCTTTTTATAACTAACTGACCAGCTTTAGAATAGTCAGAGCTGGAAGGAACCTTGGAGGTCTTCTAGTCCAGCCTACCACTCAAGCAGGAGAACCTATACCATTTCAGATAAGTGACAGTCTAGTCTCTTCTTAAAGACCTCCAGTGATGGAGCGCCGTTTCTGAAGGAAAGTTCCACTGGTTTATTGTCCTCACTATTAGGAAGTTTCTCCTTAATTCAAGCTTGCTTCTCTCTTTGATCAGTTTCTAACCTTTGTTTGTTGTCCTGCCCTCTGGTGCTTTGTGGCAGCCCCTCAAATATTGAAATACTGCTGTTATGTCACGCCTAAGTCTTCTTTTCTTAGACTAGCCAAGCCCAAATCCTGCAGTTGTTCTTTATGTTTTAATCTCCAGGCCTTTGATCATCTTGGTTGCTCCTTTTCCAAAGTCTCAACATCTTTTTTGTAATATGGCGACCAAAATTCCAGGTTTGGTCTTACTAGATTTTATAAAGCAGTAGTAATACTTCACATAATCTTGATTCTTTGCCTTTGTTTTCACAACCCAGGATTGTATTCGGTTTTTTGGCTGCTACTGCAAACTGCTGGTTTATATTCAAGTGATCATCCACGAGGACTTCAAGGTCCCACTCAGAGTTACTGTTTTTGAGCCAGGTTTCACCTAATCTTTACTTATACCTTTGATTTTTCCTGCCTAAATGTAAAACTTTGTTTTCTCCACATTAAATTTCATTTTGTTGAATAGGGCCCATTGTTCAAGTCTGTCAAGGTCTTTTTGGATCCTGATCTTGTCTTCTGGGGTGTTGGCTATTCCTGCCAGTTTAATGTCACCTGCAAATTTGATAAATTCCCCTTCTATTCCTTCATCTACGTTATTTATGAAGATATTGAAGAGTACTGGGCCTAAGATGGAGCCTTGTGGCACCTCACTGCTTACTTCTCTCCGTGTGGATATAGTACCATTAAGGACTACTCATTGAGTACGGTTTGTCAGCCACCTACAAATCCATCTGGTGGTGATTTATTGGATTAATTTGGATGCCATACAATCCATCCACCTTCTAATATGTTGTCTTTAACGACAAAAGTTTATCTAAGCAGCTTGCACATATATAAAGCAATAAGGCTGTCTAGATAATTTTTCTTGGGTCCATCCTTGATGGAATTGGGATTATAATCTCCTTGGATTTCTTCTTTTGCTTCACAATGTTACCTGTGCAATGTATGAGAAAAAATGATTACAATAAAAGTAGATTAAAACAGGATTATGGCCAGTGGTGGAATTCAAATTTTTTTGCTACTGGTTCTGTGGGTGTAGCCTGGTGGGCATGGCAGGGGAAGGCAAAATCTTCATTCTCTCCCCAGCCCACTAACCTGCTTTCCAGCTCTGTTCTCCTGTGCAGGGCAACAAAAGAAGACCCAGCCGATCTCGGGAGGCAGAAAATAGATGGGGCAGGGCCAGTCAGAGGTGGTACTCTGAACTACTCAAAATTTCCGCTACCGGTTCTCCAGAACTGGTCAGAACCTGCTGAATACCACCTCTGATTATGGCTATTGTAAATTTATTGAAAACATTAAAAAGGGTGAGCATCGTAATCAATTTCAAACATGAAGAATTCACGCCAATGAATGATTTGTAAATGGGACAGAAACCATCTAGGGCTGTGCCCAATGTTTTCCCACTCAGTATATACTTAAACTCTCAGAAATTGTTGGTAAATGCCAATGTTATGTTTTATTTTTCATCACATAATCCTTTTAAACCTCAGTCACAAATGGATGATTGATAGAACTAAACATTCAGCAATAGGCATTAAATGAAGGTATAAAATACAGGATATATAGAAAGACAATCAGTGCTTCATTCCAACAAGACAGACAGTAAACAAGTAGAAACATGATCTTTCCCAACCCCCTCATCACTGTCTTCTCTTTTAAAAGACCCCAAATTCAAGTGACTTATTTTTATTATATGTAAACAACATAATGAATTAAAAATGGACCATGAGGTAATCTATATTCTACGGAGGACAGGCTTAAAAACACTAGATAAAAAGACAATATTCAAGACACACAGATATTGTGTTCACTTTGGTCTCTGGTTATTTAATTCATTCACTAGAATAATATACAAATTCAAGTCAATATGATAATACTTGTCAGCCATATTGTTAAAAAGTAAGAAACAGAAAGAGGTAGACACTATTGTAATGGTTTTTTTCTTAGTTTGCCACTGCAGGTTAGCAATAGTTTAGAGCAAATGTCCTAACTCTTCTTATATTCAATTTCATTCTTATTTTCTTGTGATGGATGCCACATTGGACCTCCACATGAGCAAACTGCATGCTTGGGAAAGAAGCTTAATGCTTACTTCCCTGGTTATAAATATTTAGTCAGGAACTATTGATGCTGAAAATGGAGCTTAGATTAATACATTCTTAAAACCTTGAATTTGCTCAACCACAGTATAGATGCGGCAGAGTCAGGGGTTTGATCCACCTGCATCAGAGGACTGAATTTATATTCACATATTGCTTATTTTCAACACGTTCGGCCTGATGCAGGATATTGCGAAAAATTGTTGAAGCTCCCTTTGTCAGCATCTTGTCGCCAACCGTTCATGATGGCAGAATAACACTATTAGCCTATCTTCAAAAGGCTGATGATATAAAGCAGAACAAGATACATTTAACAAGTCTTTAAAAGCGACCATAGACAAAGTCATCAAATCTCATTAAAGACATCTAGCAAAATTAAATCCTGCGCATCTGCACACATTTTTCCCAGTGACATTCATTTCCATCACAACTAAAGGGGAAGAAAAACCTACATATATTCTTTTTGATAAACATTTCTCACAGATAAATTAATTTAAATTAGTTTAAGACTTAATGAGATCTTACCACTTTATATTTTTTTCATACAAATGTCACCAGGTCCATAACACTTTTATAGGTCTCTATCCACAAAATTACACAAAGGAAGTAACTTTGGGGTAGTACTAAGACAATTAAGATCTTTTTAACTGAGTAGCCTGTATTTTGCAAAATAATCACATCCTTAGAGCTAATTGTACAATCAAAAAAGATCTAAGTAATTGTCCTCTTATCTTTTCCCTCTGAGATTTTTTTTTAATGTTGCTAGTTAAGTGTGCACAGCTCCTACTGATTTCACTATATGAGACCAGTTCTGGAGCACAAAAGCCTCAATTTTAGGGCCAGGAGACAAATAAAACATTTGTGCAAGTGAGAGTCCCATTGAGATTCATATGACAGACTTGCTGTTTCAAGTTTTGGCTTAGTCACATTGGAAAGTTCAAAAAGTTTCATAAAGCTCGATGCCAACAAGAGTTCAGGATGCTGTTGAAAGCAACAGTGATTCCTAAACAAGGTGATTTAAAATAAAATATTTTAATTTTGCAGTAAAATTATAAATCTTAAAAGCTTTAAAGGGATTGGCATCTATCATTTAAGCATGAATTGTGCTCATATATTTTTATATTTACTGACAACTTAGTAACTTTCAGAGAGTTAAATGTTGGTCTACTCGGCTGTTATGTCTTTATACTGGTGGCTGAAAAGTGCAAACTGGATTTTGCACACATACTGTTAGCATTTGTTTAATGATGCTCACAATTCTTAGGACTTGGCACATGTATTTTGAGGGTGGGCAAGTTAAAGAGCAAAACAAATGCCTTAAAGCAGGGCTGTCAAACTTGTGGCCTGTGGGCCAGATGGGTCACATGGTGGCCAAGTCTACGCCCAGTTTAGCGAAGGGAAAAAAAGTCACTATGTCATGTGACACTGCCATAACAAAGCAAGTTTGACACCCCTGCCTTAAAGCTTGAAGGTCCTTAAACCAAAGCTTGGTAAAGCTAACTGAAGTTATACCTTGTGCAGTTATGCCTGAGGGGAGAAAGTAGGGTTGTGCTCCCAGCATCTTGGGGATTTTGGCCTTTTGGTTGTTACCTTCATCATGACTCTGAAGGCAAAGAGGTGGGAAGAGTGGTTGTTCCAGGCACTCTTCTTGGGATCTCTCATTGACCACCTTTCTCTGCCTTGATGGGAGGCCACTGTGTACAGATCATGCTTCCCTGTTCACATCACATACAGGGTGGGAAGGGCAGGAATGGCTGCAGTTGGGGCATCAGCCCACTTTTGCAATCAAAGGACTGTGATTTATTAATTCAGGTCTCCTTATTCGGACATCATACGAGACTGCAGTCTAATCGTTGTTCACCAGTTGGAAATGGATCTTGATTTAACAAATCACACTTCCCTTCCATTGTCTTTGGGTCTGCAGACAAGAGTCAAGGAGGGGAATGAGGAAGGTATGCTGAAACCCAAAGCTCTTTCTGCTCTGAGATTGCCTAATTTGGGCCATGGGATTATTTAGGCCGACAAAAAAACTCAGGGCTGGGCAGCCAATTCTTGCTGGAGCCTGCCCATTATCAAAGCAATGAAACCCAGGAGTGCATTATTTTGGAACAATATGGTTGTTCTATGTTCCTTAGAAACTGGCAAACATACTGAATGGGATAGTATTGCTCTCACTAGCAGTCTGCTAGGTTGTTATATATAACTGATTATTTACTTTTAGCAGATATTTTATAAACAGAGAGCAAGGAAAAAACCTAACAATTCTCTTGCCATCCAGGAATAGTGAGATAATTATTTAATTCCCACATGCTGGTTTTTTATTAGAGGGAACAGAAAATCCTACTTGCATATCAACAGCACCTCTTTCTCTGTCAACCAGGTAGAATAAGTTAAATTTCAGAGAGTCTTATATCATTTCAAAGAGATGCATCATTTTCAAAACTAAACATCATTGTAATATGTATATGTTGGACAAGCAATTTTTTAAAAGTAGAGGTATGTACCATAGAATTAAAAGCCACATTTAAGGCCAGAGCAACACACAGGTATTGCTTCTGAGGTAAGCATGAGGTAGTTGTTTGCTGTAAACAGAAATAATTATATTCTTCCCTATATTAACAATGTGGCTTAGAAATTCAGGAATGGGAATACATTGCCCTGCCCACAACCCTGAAGGTCAGCCATGCTTGTAATGTGTTCAGTTCACTACAAGGAAAATATTATGCAAAAAGTTGATATCTGAGTCATAAGAAACTCATTAGTAACAGAGGTAGTTATTATCATTAGCACATAATATGTATATAATAGCACGGTATGTAGCAGTATCAAAGCATTTTTGTTTGTTCTGAACAAGCAAGCAATCTGTAAAAGAAAAACAATAATTACATGCCATTTTCCCTGAGCAAGGTTCTTTGTCCTGAGAAGGATATTTTGCAATAGTGACCATCCTCCAATATACAAAAATAAAATGTAAACTTTTAATAATAAGATAGATCTGCTAGGCTCTCTTAGCAATTTAGTCTGTGGCTGCTGGAATTACTTATTTCACTCAAAAAAAAAAGTAGTTCTGAAATTTTAAAGTAGCTAAACAGAGAATGGCCTGTTTTCAAATCCACCATTTTCATATTACTCTCTAAATAAAGGTCAACAAACTTTGGTTTATATTTTCAAAGTGACCTTACCCTTGCCATTGTTACTGTTTTATAACCATTATTATACCTACAAAAAGATTAGGCAATGCCACTTTGATTTGTCTACATAACTTAAATAAGTTTACAATCCTTGCATAGGGCAAGGAAGTAGTTCTCTATACATACATCACATTCAGTATCGTCAAAACAAAAACAAAACAAAATCCAAAAAACCAAAACACCCCGTTTTGCACTGAGGTTCACTGAAAACATCTGTATAAACAACCAAGATTCTTCTTTCCCTCCAGCACTGCCATGGATTCCAAGCAAATTTCCATCATCAGAGTTAGGCCTACTTTTAGGCCACTGAGCCATTTTCCTGAAGGAAAGTAGAATAGTGGTGACAGCAGTATAAGCAACAATATTTAGAGGGTTTTTTTTCCCCCCTGCAGGTAATAATGTCCTCTCAGATTGAGCACAGCCGACAGAAACAAGCCCTGAGATTCCCAATGACTTAACCAAGGCGTTTCCAACCCATGGCCCACAGGCCAAATGCAGCCCTGGATGGCAAGTAATGTGGCCCCACAAAATTGTAAAGCTTAAACCTTATTATGTGATTTATATACATTAACTAAATTGTATATTTTATATGGGACCAAAGACAATTCCTCTTTACTCAATACAGCCCAGGGAAGCCAAAAATGCTGTATATCCATGAGTTAATCAAAGAAAATCTGAAGATTTGGTTCAAATTATATTATGAACACAGATCTGTTTTACTTATATTTGCTTTTACCTTAATTTGCCAAATAAATTAGGCAAAGTATTTCTTCAAGATTAATTTTAAAAGGAAGAAGCAATGGTCCACAGGACTTAACATCTGGCTCTTATGTCTTTTGAAGGCATCAACAGCAGCAGCTGCCCCAAAATTGGTGAAATGGGTAAAAAATTGATTCTAGCTCATTCTTGGGAGAGTGGAAAAATTGTGATAATTTGATCCTGATCAAATAATATTGTAATGGACGGCCCAGAAGTCACTTGGGACAACAGGGAAGACCTGGTTTCAGGAACTTCAGAGAGGGCCAGCTGGAGTAGGAGGTGACCTGTATCATAGACTCTAGATGGTTGCAGTACCTGATCAACTGGAAGGGGCCCTAAGGACGTATCCTGGGAAGATGCTGAGGCCGTGCATGCCCCCTATCTGGCTTGTTAGTTCCACTACTGGTGTCTATGGAAACTGATCGAGGTCGAGGGGGGGCAGGCCATGCTGGGGGGATAGCATAATGGATGCCTCAGAAGCTGGTTCAGATGACAAGGAAGAGCTGGCATCAGGAAGGGATGGGCAAGAGCAGGAGGAGAAGCCAAGAAAGCTGGAGAAGTGACTGGACAAGCAACTGAGAATTGGACTCATTGGATTTTGCACTGGTTCCTGTGTGAGGTGAATCCTGGGGAATACTATTCCGGGCAGACGAGGCCTCAATAAAGACTTCAAACCCTTGTGGTGTCTGCGCATATGAGCAGGACAGGACAAATGTATTGCCAAAAAAATGAAATAATTTCCATTTCTGAAAACAAATTCCCTAAATTCCAAGCACCTGGGCAACTCTGTAGGCTTTTAAATAATTCAGTATGTACACAGACTGTAATTACTGTTACATAATATAGCAATTAAACAAGTTTAAGACTGCAATCCTATACACTATTTTTTCTTTTCTTGAGGCCACCGAGATCTTTACACAGGATTGCACTGTAAATATCAAATATTGATCTTTGGGAAGTTAAAAGTCCCAAATCCATTTCTTAGAAAGACCTATAGAAATCTGTCCAGTGACACGAACACTAAATTGGAAGATGCTACTGCTGCCACCACCACTGCTTTCATAATCCTCAAGATTTGCACTAGATAAGTGCAATCAAATTTTGCAAAAGGGGAGTCCAAATGGCATCTCAATATCACTTTAAACCATTATTTTAACATATACATTTTCCCATGCAATCACCTAACCTGTACATAAGTCATATTGAGTTGATACAGTATTTCAGATAACACATTCATTGTCTAAGGGGAGGGCAGGGAAAAAAGGAGGAAGATTGTTTAATTCTTTAAAACTTTGTGGCAATTCTGAGGCATCTTTAAACCAAGGCATTACCCTTTCAAGTTAAGAACTAATAACTTTCTTCCATCTTTTCTGCTGAGGGAATTACAATTTCCCTGAATCATACAAGGATGTATTGATCTATTCAGTACCATGGCTATGGTGACTCTATGTACTCAGGAAAATATGGTTACAATTCTTTCCCTCCCCTTTTCTTTCTCTTTTATAATTAAAAAAGGCATCATTAAAGAAAAAAATCCATTTAAAACTCAAAACTATTAATTTCCCATGAATTCAAGAATCATAGTATTTAATGTTAAATACTAATACTAATATTTAATTTAATTCAGGCAATGGGCTAGTCTGTACATCAAAATATCAGATGGTTTATTATGACAGGAATGAGTTTCTGTGCACAATGGGTATATGTGCTGCTTCCCAGCCCCTGGATGGCTGTGAAGAAATTAAAAAAACTCACTTCCATTTCTTATTAATTGCTGTTTAGAATTAACAAATACTATAACTGTCCCCCCCCCCCCCAAA